>JAGFNQ010003862.1:0-27549 GCA_024364735.1 Boesenbergia rotunda
TGGACACCAATAAACTGACTGGGCCAAACTTCATGGACTGTCTTCGAAACCTGAGGATAGTCCTCAAGGCAGAGAAGCTTGTTTATGTCCTTGAAGATCAACTTCCCAACCGTCCTCCTGAAAATGCAACTCCAGACCAGTTTCCTGAGTTGCTCAACCTGCTGAAGACTGTAAAGCCTTCTGTGTAGCAGGATCAAAAGACGGTACTGTTAGTTAGTTCCTCGAAGAAAGGTTCTAAGAGGAAGGCCAAAGAACATAATAAGGGAAAGAAGAAAAAGGCCAAAATAATTTGTCGTAAATCCAATTTGGTCCGCTTCGGAAGCGTAACCAAATTAAACATGATAATTTCATTTTAAATTGGGAAATTAAATTACAACAACTAACTTTAAATTGGACGGCTCCCCGAGGCTCAATCCAAAATAAAGAATTTTGTTGTCAATTTAAAAACCAATTCAAATTTAATTGTCAATTAATTGTCTATAAATTTGTCTAGACTTTCTTGAAAGAAAGTGCCCAAAATTGCGAGATTTCATAATAGGTTTTCAGAATAATTGTAAGTTTCTGGTACAAAGAAAACTTACATATTTCAAAAATTAGAAAATTTCTAAAATTGAAAATTTTCCAAAATTGGAATGTTTCCAAAGATGGGAAGTGTTCACAATTATTATAAAATTTCAGAAACTAGAAAATTTCAAAAGTTTGCGAAATTTCATGAGGATTTCCAAACTTTGAAATTCCTAAATCTAAAATTTATTATAATTGGAAAGTTTCCATAATTGAAAAATTTTCCAAAATTGAGATCATGACAAAGTTTTCCACAAAACAATTATATGATTATGTCGAACACTAACTGGCTCTGATACCACTGTTGGGACCGGGTGCATGTTGACAAGGATACGAGTTCGTAAATTTTAAAATATTTACGTGCAGCGGAAGAATTAGCATAAATAATTTCTCGAATTATTTTTAACCACGTATCTAGCATGCGCCTTATGATGTGTGGACATGATCATAAATTAAAATTTTTGCGAAAAAGTAAACTAATTTACTTTGTACCTTGCGTAACTCGAGGAAAGGGACGAGATCCAACCGTAGCGTCCCTTGGAAGCTTCGCCTCTATTCGCGTCCACGCCGAGTTCTCTTCGGGATGACTTCGCAAAGCCACGAGTTTTGTGCCGACGAGAACTACTAGATTCTCTAAAGGCACAACTAGAACAACAAGAGAAAAGAATGGAAACTAACCAACAAGAAACGCAATCAAAATTCTGGGAAGAGAGGAGTTGCGATCCGCTCTTCTTCTTCTTATTTGGCTCCTTCTTGGTGATGATTGCTCACGCCAACCCTTGGAAGGGTGAGGGTGCGCCGGCCCTAGGTTGGACTAGGGGCGCCGGCCCTAGGATGAACAAGGGGCGCCGGCCCTAGGAGGGTAGGAGAAGGAGAGGAAGAGAATAAGAGAGAGAGAGGGAGAGAATTAATCTCTTGATTACTCTTTTGATTGGAATTCAAGGCTAGCCTTGGTTCCTTTATATAGTAACCTCTCCCTTGCCAAGTCTCCCTCTTAACGGAATTTTCATAAGAAATTTATCCTATAAATTCTCTTATTAATTATTCCGTTTAAGCCAAGTTTTATTATAACTAACTTTATAATAAAACAAATACCTTCTCTCCTTTTATTATTGAATAAATTTAATAAGAAATTTATAAATTTTCTTATTATGGAAAAATCAATTCATAATTGATTTTATAAAATTAAAATAAACCATTCCATGGATCATTTTAATTTCCATAAAAAGGGAATAAATTTCTATAAATTTATTTCTATAAATTTCTTTATACAAATTTATTTATCCATAATTTATAAAACAAATCGCGCTAGATTTATTTTATTAATTAAACCAAATAAATTGGTTTCTCCCCATTGATGTGGCCGGCCAAACCAAAGGGGTTTGGCACCCTCTTTGGCCGGCCAAACTGAGCCAAACCCAACACGAATTAAACTCATTTAATTCGCCCAATAAGCCTTCAAAAGACTTAGCCATTTTAAGTTTCCGTTGCGCCTCTGATTAACTCAGATTCGACTTATTTTTCTTGATTGGAAAATCCAATTTTCAACTCGTTTTAAATCCGTCGGATTACTCGTAGTGTGTGTGACTAAATAGGCTTTCGATTTATGTTGGCCGTCTATAATCAACCAATTATAGAACGATCATGAGTGGCACCTAGTAGTACATCATGACCCCCAATTAATCGAAAGATCAACGGTTGACCTCAGATGTAATTCTGAAACCCTTCAGCAGCTCTAATGAATCGTGCCTCATTCCCTTCACCATCTTATACCCACTTGGTTCAGGACACGGTCTATGTGTGTCAGTCCCCACTAGGCTGACTACGTCACACCTAGCCCAAGTAGTGTCTTTCTCGTCCTTTGGATTTCTAATTACTCTCATGTATTTAAGAGACTCATACTCTAAACATGATATGCTCTGGCCAGAGGCTTTGAGTAACAATCCGACGATAGGCCTGGGTATACATCTCCTCGCAAGGAGTGGTGAATCCTTTGTAGGCTGTTCAAACATCTTCGGGCACTTCGGCTTATACCCAACCATCCAGGGTCCACACCTCCTTTGGAGATGCTTGCTTAAGATGTTAAAGTATAAGTCTCCATGACCAAGATGACTTGAACACCGCAAGTCAAAGTAACATCGCACTTAAGCTGCGGTAAGAACTTCACTGACCTGTCTATGTATAGACTACCATGTGAAGTTTTACAGTCAGTCACTCCAATGAACTAGTTCCCTTAACTAGCATCCATGTTTATCTCCGGACATCCCAATGTCACCAGCCAGTGAGAATCAGCTGATTAGAGAATAACCCATGCTAGTCTCAACAGAATTGATAGTGTCCGTTTTTATCAATTCATTGACTAGGGATATTTTCAATACTTCACAATTGCACATGTAGAGATAATCACTAGTTGTGATCTCATCACAAATTCTCTCATGCTGTGAATTGTATTGCGGACATTCAGTAGATGAGTTTAAGATCCCAATCAAATACACAAATATGTATACTCAAATAGTAAATTTTCATTTATTAAATAAATGTTCACAATCATAAGGCGATTGCCTTAGGACACTTCTCTCATATCACTAACACCTTTGACCCTGTAACGACCCGGAAAATTCTCTTAATATTTTCTTAAAATATTGAGCATGTCTAGATAATTTTCTGAGGGGCCCAGAAATAATTATGTAAAATTGGGCCTAAAAATCTATGTTTTCTCATTTAAATTGAGAAAAAAACTAGGTACTAATGAGCTTTAAATGGGCTCCAAAAGTGGGTATTAATTAGGTAAAATTAATATAAATTAGGTAAAATTAATATAAATATAAAAGAATTTTATTTAGGAATATTAGCATAATTATGGGTGATTTTAGGGGGGATTTTCGGAATTTAAGAAAATAAAGTAATAAAATAAATGAAATGAAAATCAAAATAAAAATAAATGTGCAAGAGCCAAGGATTGAACCTTGGACCTCTTGTACAACCAAGAATGCTTTAACCAACTCACCTAGCAAGGAATTCTTATGAGTAATTGAAGTGGAGGATGCTTAAGAGGTAAAAGGAGGTGAAGGGTCATGGAGAGGCTCTTCATTTGCCTCCTTGATGAGTTATAATGAGAGGAGTTTTGGGAGTTACTTCTTCTCTCAATCAATTGCATTCCCTCCCCTCTTCATTCCTCATTCTTGCCGAGCACCAAAGGGAGAAATTCCTTGGGGAAAACTTCACAAGAGGTCTCATCTCTCAAGATCTAAAGTTCCTACAAGGTGACAAGGACTAGTTGTGGTCAAGAGATACCAAGTCCTCTTCCTTCTCCTCTTTCAAGGTTCGAAAAAAAATCAAGAAAACTAAGGTAAGACTCCCTCACCTGTGGTATAATAGTTATCTATGATTTCCATGATTTTTAGTATGATATATGGGGTAGTTTTTGGATGTGATGTGGAAAGGAAAGAAAAACCAAGGTCCTTAAGTTTATGGATTTCGGCCAGCATGATTTAAAAGCCTATAAATATGCCAAAAATCTTGATAATATTGTTTAATGTTCCCTTATGATGTTTAGTAAGTAAATATAATTTTTGGGAATTTTTGGAGTACTCTAGGACACTCTAGGGTTTCGGCCAACATGAAAGGGACAAAACCAGGGTCCCTATGTTTATGGGTTTCGGCCACCATGATTTATATGTCTATAAATATGTTAAAAATCATGATGATGTTATTTGATGTTCCCTTATGATGTGTAGAAGTTAAGTATAATTTTTGGGAATTTTTGGAGTACCCTAGGACACTCTAGGGTCTCGGCCAACATGAAAGGGACAAAACCAGGGTCCCTATGTTTATGGGTTTCGGCCACCATGATTTAAATGTCTATAAATATGTTAAAAATCATGATGATGTTATTTAATGTTTCCTTATGATGTGTAGAAGTTAAGTATAATTTTTTGGAATTTTTGGAGTACCCTAGGACACTCTAGGGTTTCGGCCAACATGAAAGGGACAAAACCAGGGTCCCTATGTTTATGGGTTTCGGCCACCATGATTTAAATGTCTATAAATATGTTAAAAATCATGATAATGTTATTTGATGTTCCCTTATGATGTGTAGAAGTTATGTATAATTTTTGGGAATTTTTGGAGCACCCTAGAGGCCATATGGTTCGGCCAACCCCAAGGACCCAAGGGTTAGGGATGAGTCTTTAACTTCAAGCATATGTTTATGTGATGCCATGATATAAGGATGAAGGATGGTGATTATGTGAATTTTCACATGGCCTTGGGACTCCACAAGTTTCAGCCAATAAGGGTAAATAGGATAAAAGTTAAGATTTATTTCAAGTAAGGGTCCCAATGGTCCTATGGTAAGATGTGATTTATGTTTATGAATGATAGGCCATGTTATGAATGATATGCCATGTTTATGAATGATATGCCATGTTTATGAATGATATGCCATGGTTATACATGATATGCCATGTTTATGAATGATATGCCATGTTATGAATGATATGCCATGTTACGAATGATATGTCATGTTTATGAATGATATGCCATGGTTATGCAAGATATGCCATGATTAGGAATGATATGCCATGTTTTAGGATAATACGAAGGTATGCCATGCTCTATGAATGATGTGTACCTATGCCATGTCTAAGAATGAGAATGATGTCACGACAAGTATGTTATGATCATGTTCATGATAAGAAGGATGCCATGACAAGTATGTTATGATCATGTTCATGATAAGAATGATGCCATGATAAGTATGTTATGATCATGTTCATGATAAGAATGATGCCATGATAAGTATGCTATGAATGTCTTATGAATGATGAAGCATGCAAAGTATTTTACTTTATGAATGGGCTTGTACCGGACCCAAGTATGGGTCCAAGGGATGGGCACCTTAAGAACGCCCCGGTTCTGGACTACCGGAGCTGTCCACGGTTCTGGCACTACCGGAGCTGTGCAACAGGGATGGGCTCCTTGAGAACGCCTCGGTTCGGGGACTACCGACTATGCTGTCCTTACCCTAGTAGGTCGGGGCTCGCTACCTTGGACTTACTAGGGAAGCGCGCTATGATGTATGTATGTGGTACAAGCCGGGGACCCCAAATGTTATGATGATTATGTTTAAGCATTTTGAAAGTATGATTCTAAAAGTTAAGCATCTATATGTATATGCATTCCACCCATGCATTCATACATGTTATGCATTATGTTATGATAATGATGTGTTATGCTTATGCTCCATGTTAAAAGATATGTATGAGAATGAATGATCCATGTTATGATTATGATAAGAAGATGCTCTTATGATATGCTAGAATGTATGCCTATGTTTATGTCATATAGGTTGGTTTATAACTTATGTTTATATTTATGCCATGTCTCATGCCATGCTAGGAAAGTTTATTAAGTTATGCTATGCCGTGTATCATGCCATGCTTAGAATGTTTACGATGTCTATGCTTGATATGCTCGAAAGTATGCCTATGGTTGATTTACATCTTATGCTTATGTTCATGCCATGTATGATGCCATGCTTAGAATGTTTAATTAGGTTTATGCCTATGTTTATACTTTATGCCATGATAAGAATGTTTGATTAGATTTATGTCTATGTTTATGCTCTATGCTATGATAGAAATGTTTATGATGCTTATGTTCCATATGATTATGAATGAATGACGAATGATTTTAGTGAGTAGGAAAGAGTCTTACTAAGCCTGTGTGCTTATAGTCTTCTTTCCTTATACCGCAGATCATGCAAGGGGATAACGAGGAAGCAGCAGGAGGGCCTGAAATATGTGTGTGATGGTGACTTGGCCCATGAAATCGAATGTGTTAACCGTTTATGCTAAGAACTTTATTTTTGCTACCTATATGCTCGAATAGTGACTTATGGAACTTTATGATAAGATGTCAAGTATGATATGATATGAACCTTATGGTATGATGTTAAGCATGTTATGATATGATGTTAAGCATGACGTTCATATGTTAAGTTCCATGTCATTATATTAGGGATGGTGGTAGGGGCATGTATATGTGGGTTTAAGTTATTCCGCTGCAGTATGATGTTACATGCCTTAAGTATGTCAGCGTAACGCCGCTTAGGAAAAAAAAAAGCGGGCGTTACAGACCCTGCCTTCAATAGTAATATAGTCTGGATAAATTTTACTAGCCTCGACAAGCCCCATGGGACATCACGCTCAAAAGCTTCCGCTCTCCAAAACTCTATCATTTGTTACCTCAACTGAGTAATGAGTAAGACTATTTTCGGCCTAGCTAAAAGTGATGGGGTAGTTAGGAAGGTGGAGCTTTACATTTTTTGGGCCGTGATGAACAATGTTGAATTCGACTTAGGATTCCATTTTCTGTAGACTTTTGTGAGTGCAAAGACCACATTGGACGGTATAGTTTTTGGTGGGTTGATTATCCAAATTAAAATATACTTAAAATGCAAACTATTTGGTTTAGACATTATTCATGGCAACACCAAAATAGATATTGATACACATTTGGCCATGAAAATGATCATTCGGGAGATAGGTGTATTCTCTTTTCCAAGAAGGAATGGATTTTCGTTCCCCCTTAATGTGATGTCCGCAAGTGCACGAAATGTCTGTAGGGATCTCTATGTGAAAAATAATAATATAAGTAGTGGAAAACAAGATCTCTTGAGCTATCCATGCGAAAAATCCGTACGAAATTTGATCTATCTAATAGATTATACCTTTGGAGTGTGCCCTTCGATTATCCCGCTACTTCTTTGGTTCACTTGATCTCTTACACGTTCAAAGTGTTCGTGCCTCTAGTAATATCCACACAAACACGATCGACACCTCAGAGAAGAATCATCTTAGTTGTGCTAGCAACTTGGGATGGTTCACAAAATAACAAAAAACCTACCAAGGGAGTTTTAGCCAAGAGATGGAGGAAGGAGGAAGAAGAACAATGAACACTAGTTCCTTTTCAAAATGACAAGAGATTCTTTTATATTCATCCAATGAATACCAAGGTTTTTGTCCCTTGAGTTTACCTAGTGTGAATGCCAATAAAACTCAATGAATACTAAAACATCTTGATATTCATTTTGATTTTTTCATCTTCTTTTCATCCAATAAAGAGAATAACTCTTGATATTCCTCTAATAATAATATTCATTAACCTATTAATGAATATTATTCATTCTCAAGTGGTTAAGTTTAATCTAAATAAGTCTAACTCAGATTAGACTCAATCCTGCAATTTAATTTGATTCACTTGAGTCTAACTTAATTAATCTAATTTTGAATCATAATTTAGTCGAACTAAATTCAATTTATCTTTGAGACATCGTGTCCTTTGTGTGTGATCCAATAGGTTCTTGTAACGTTAGCAATATATCTAAACTATATTATAAGTACCCTAGGTGAGTTTTGATGTGGCCAACCAAGTCAAGTTAGGTCTTATTGTGTTTGATCCCTGTTTAAGTGTGCAGGAGCTTAGGAGCGTAGGAAGTCGAGTGGAAGACGCAGCGGTCTAGAAAGATGGCACAGAAAGAGAGCCGACAGGCTAGGTGGATTCGAGGGACATAGAGGTCTGCGGAAGAGTACGCTGGTGGAACGAGAAGGACGCGCGCGACGTCTGAGGGACAACAAGCCAGTGGGAGGCATGCTCGAGGAGAAGGAGGAGGGTTCGGGTGAGCTAAACTCTGGAAGACCCGAGATCACCCAAGAAGACCCGCAGGAGACTAGTTGATACAGTGTTGACCAAAAGTCAATCGAGTGCTCGAGTCAACTCGGGCGCCCGTGCATGGGCCCATATTGACTTAAGCGCCTGTGTTTCTAGGTGCCCTAGTCAATATAATCGCCTGAGAAGCCAAACTTCATCTAGAAGTAGCCATTCTTGAACGTTGCTATGCAGATAATGTAGGAATCTATAGGCATAAACATTTAAAAATCATAGCAGAAATAATAGATCCCACGAGCGATCCATGCCAAAGAAAACTCATACACCGTTAGATCTACAACTACCTATCTTGTAGGTATATCTTTGATGTGTGCCCTTCGCTTATCTCACTTGCCCAAGGTACGCCGGATCTCTTGCACGTTCAAGTGTCCGTGCCTCTAAGCATATCCACATGAACACAATCTCTCAAGCTTTGAAGAAGAATCACCTTTGTGGTGCTAACCATAAGCGGAGATTCACAAAGCAAGAAGGAGAGGAGGAGAAGGGGTTCGGCCAAAGGGAAGGAGAAGAAGAAAATGACAAGAAGCTCATCCAAATGATAAAAAAACTCTTTTATACTCATCCCATAAATATAAAGAGTTTTTATCTCTTTAGCTTCCCTCCATTAAAATTAATAAAACCCCAATTAGAGCACATGCTTCTCATGTCGCTCTTCAACTTCTCATCATCCAATGAAGAAAAACTTTTCATCTTCCTCTATTATTAATTCATTAAATATTTTAATGAATTAATACCTCATTCAAATATGGTTGAGTCTAATCTAAATGAGTCTAACTTAAATTAGATCTTAATCTCATAATCCAATTGGATTCACTTGAGTCTAACTCAATTAATCCAATTCAGATCAAATCAATTAATTTCTGAAGCATCGTGTCCTTAGTGTCTGACCCAATAGGTTCTCGTAACATTGGCAATGTGTCTAAACCGCTTTAGACACATAAGCAATGAGCGACATCTAGCAATGCATCATTGCTACCCAAGTGACAAGAAAGTCGAGATCCGACTTAACCTCCGTGACTATGAGAATGTGTAACCTTGTCATTCTATTATCGATATCTAGATTGACCAATGAGGCATAGACTATGTCATCCTCGATCAATCTTTATGTTTCTTGATCCTCGAGTAGACTCACTCAAACAAATGAGCTCAATATCTCATATTGACTCATTTGAGCATGATCATGCATTTTAGTAGTCCTACTCAATCAAGGGGCCCACCAATATCACTCCCATCATATGGGAGAGATAAATCTCATCTACATCACTCACATCCCTCCGGATAATTCATTACATACCCAGTGATCGCCTTTATAGACCACCCTGTTACGGGACACGCTTGATAATACTAAAGTACATAACTCCTTATGTAGGGAACCATAGTGACTTTATGTCTAAGGACTATTCATATTAATGGTCACATGAGAAAGTTTATGATACTCGAATGACAATCTATGAAGCTTTCTCATGGTGGGTCAATTCAGTACACATTCTCTAATGTATATGTTGGTGGAGGAAGCACCAAAGTCAAACTTGTGTTTTGATAATGGCAAAGGGTTCAGTAGTTAAGGTGGTGTTGTGATCTAACAAGTTTACTAAGTGTGTAGGAAAGTCCTAGGTACACTAGGCAAGAAGTCCAGGCAAAGGGCTGGGCAAGAAGTCCTAGTCGAGGACTGGACAAGAAGTCCTGGCAAAAGGCTGGGCACCGAAGACACGACCAGAAGTTGGGCAAAAAGTCCTTGTCGTGGACTGGGCACGAAGACCTAATCGGAGGATTGGGCAAAAGTCCAACCGGAGGAGCCGGTTGGCAAAGAGGTAAATTCTCCCGAGAGGAGTAGGTGAGGATGCGTTCCCCGTAGGAGGGAACATTAGGCGTCGGTTCGACCTAGGGTTCCATTTGGGAGACCCAAAGTCAAAACCAAGACAGCATAGGCTGTAAATAATGTCAACATACTTGCTTCTTGTGTTTTGGAACTAACCTTGGTTGCAGGGAATGAAGGAATAGTGTTTCTGCAGCTCAGGCACCTCAATGGAGTGAGGCGCCTCACTGGGGTAGGCGCCCGTATGGATACGGGCGCCCCAGTTCAAGACAAAAATAAAACCATCGAAGCATACTGCCACGAAGCCTCTGGACCATGTCTGCTCAGGCGCCTGTGTTAACACAGGCGCCCCCATTAGCTCAGGCGCTTCATTGAAGGGGATAAGCGCTGACCGAGCCTGCGGATTGGAGTTCTCGCAGGAGAGGCCACGTGTCAGGCACCCCCATCAATACAGGCGCCCCTATGGCTGCTATAAATAGGGGTTCACCCCCAAGGCTTCAGACAATTTCGCTCACATCGCTCCCAACACTTTCGTTCAAGCGCTACGCTTCGACAAGCTCCGACCTAGCCATTCCACCTCGCTGCTGCGAACTTTCATCCACCTCGTGCGTCGGTAACATTTAAATTAGGAAAAGTGTCGTACTTTCAATTTCAATTCTATATCTGTACTCGAACCTGTAAAAGATCATTACGAATATAGAATTGCCCAATGTAAATGGTCAAGGACTGTGGGCCTTGGAGTAGGAGCCGACCGCGACTCCAAACCAAGTAAAAAGAACTTGTGTTAGCGATTGTTTTCTTGTTTTTCGCTGCGTAATCGCTCTACTTTTCCGAAAAGTTTAAGAACGATATTCACCCCGCCCCCTCTATCGATTTACTCCGATCCAACAAGTGGTATCAGAGCGGGTGACTCAAACTTGGTGCAACCACCAGTTTGAAAGCTTTTTTTGGATTTACGGAATTTTTAATTTTTTTTAATCTTTCTCGTTAATCGAGGTTGGTCCATCACCATTGGATCTTTTTTGTTACTATTAATTTCTCCCGCACTACTAATCCAAGACTCAGTCTTGGATCATGTTTTTGTTTTTAATTTTTCAGTTACAATTCAAATGGCCATGCAAGAGGGATTCATCACTGCTAGACCTCCTCTTTTCAGTGGAGAAGATTTCTCTTACTAGAAAAGCAGGATGGAAGTCCACCTGAAAACTCAGGTAGACATGTGGATAATCATCCAATCTGGGCTAAAAATTCCCAAGAACACAGAAGGAGTGGCACAACATTATACTGAATGGGACGCTTCGCTAAAGAAAAAAATGGAGGCTGATGCAAAGGCAACCCAAACTTTGCAATGCGGTTTGACCAAGGAGGAGCTGAACCGGGTGGGACCCTTCAACAGCGCCAAAGAGCTTTGGAACGAGCTGCATGAAGGCACTTTCGACACGAGGATCAGCAAAAGAGATGTGTTGCTGAACAGACTCTACACAATCAAGATGAATGAAGGAGAATAAGCAGCATAACTCCACGCCAGAATCTAGGAGCTGATGAATGGGTTGCATACAATACGTCACAAGGTCGGGAACCGTGACCTAATCAGGTATACACTAAACGCATTCCCAAGGAACACACTGTGGGCATCCATGGTAGATGCCTACAAGGTTTCTAGGGACCTTTCTAAAATTAAATTAGATGAACTTTTTCTGAATTAGAACTGCATGAACAGACTAATGCTACCTTGATCGAGAAAGGTATAGTTTTTGTTGCAGAAAAATCTCAAGGAAAATCCCCCAAGAAGAAGCCTCAACCAGCACCTGAGTCTGACTCAGACTCAGATTCAGAAGACAGTGAAGGGGATCAACCCAAGCTAGTTTGGCTAGCTTGAGATTATTACAAGGAACTCAAGTACCAAACAAGCTGGACCAAACCAGTATTGGATCCCTAAGGACAAGATTCACATCTTGCCTAACCATTATCGAGGCTATAGTCCAGGGGGAGTTAATATAAAAACCATATTCATAATTAGATAATTTTTTTTAATTACGATTTTGTTTAATTGCATGCTTGATTGTTTATTTTTTTTTCATGCTTAGATTTAGGACTGGATAGTTTAAGGACAAAATGATTTAGATGAAATTTGAAAACCTAGATTGGGAGGAGGTGAGATGATAGTATGTTAGGGAAACCATTCTGGTGGAACTAGCCGAAGCTACCGATCCAAGACCCAAACTAGTTAGACCAAAATTTCTCAAGAAGTAACTTGAAGATGAATTTTTAATAAAAGGCTTTGTCAAGGAAAGGGAATAAGGCTACGACCAAAGAAGGCCTAGTGCCTCGACAAGACCTGGAAGCCAATTATTGAAAATCAAATTCACTTTACTACTTGTTAAATTTGAATCTAACACAAATTTCATCTAATCTTAGATTCAACACAATTTTTCAAAATAAACTTAACTTTATAATTTTTATTAAAATTAATTAAAATTTTTTATTAACCATGCTTTTCAAATTAAAATCTTCATTATTATTAAAACCTGTCTCACAAAACCCATAAGATTAACGTGATTGATAACACTAGACTGGGTGAGACAGACTAGGCTGTGAAAATCAATTTTAAAGCTATCCTTGACTCTAATTGGATCCAAATCAATAAATACTTTATGTGTAGGAACATAAATATTTGGACCAATGGATGTTGGATAGTGGATGCTCCAGACACATGACTGGAGACAAATTGAAATTCATAAAAATCAAGTTCAAGAACCTAGGCTCAGTAGCATTTGGCAACAATGCTACAATCAAAGTCATTGGGTCAGGTAATATTGAACTCAAATCTGATTTTGTGATTAAAAGGTACTCTTGGTTGAAAATTTCAAGTTCAATTTGCTTAGTATAAGTCAACTATGTAATACTGACTATGTAGTTACATTCACCAACTCTGACTGCCTGATTAGAAACCACAAAGACTCAAAAATTATGCTTAAGGGTACTAGGAAAAACAATGTTTATACTATCAATCTACCTTTAGTACCAAAATGCTTCTTGACTCAATTAGAAGAATCCAACCTCTGGCATAGGAGATTAGTTCACACTAATGTTAGACTAATTTCTAAAATTACCCAACTTGGTCTAATTAAAGGGATACCAAAAATTAAGAACTTTGAAAACACAATCTGTAACTCATCTAACCAAGGCAAATAAACTAAGTCTAATCACAAGCCAATTCAATCAGACTTAACCCAAACTATACTTGAGCTCCTGCACCTTGACCTATTTGATTCACATGAAGCCAAGTCACTAAGCGGGAACCGGTACTGCTTAGTTATTATCGATGATTACTCTAGGTATACCTGGGTTAGGTTCCTAAAAACTAAAGATGAAATCCTAAACTTATTTATTGACTTATGCAAAATAATTGAAAATCAAAATAATACCAAAATAAAAGACTTAGAAGTGATCACGGGGGAGAATTTGAGAATCAAAGGTTTGAGAAATTCTGCAAAATAAATGGATATATTCACGAGTTTTCCTGTCCTAGAACCCTCCAACCAAATGGAATAGTAGAAAGAAAAAATAGAACTCTTCAGGAAGCCACTAGTACCATGCTCAATGAATTTAACCTAGCTAACAAATTTTGGGCAGAAGCAATAAGTACGACTTGCTATATCCAAAATAGGGTCCTAATTAACAAAAGATATAATAAAACACCTTATGAATTATATTATCATAGACTGCCTAACCTACACTACCTAAAGGTCTTTGGGTGCAAAGTCCATATCTTGAACACCAAGGACTACCTAGGTAAGTTTCAATCCAAGTCAACCCCAGGGGTCTTCTTAGGATATTCAACAACTAGTAGGGCCTATAGGGTTTACAATAAATAGGCCCATAAAAATGAAGAGACTACTAACTTAATTTTTGATGAGGAAACTGATCCAAAAATTGGTAAACAAAACTTGAACCAATCAAATATTGATCAGGAAGACAATGAATAAACAATTGAACCTTCAATTGAACCACTAATTGAACCTCTAAATGAACTAACTCTTGAACCAACTATTGTCTCAACTGAACCTATAACAGAACCGACCCTAGTAGTTGAACCAAACACTGAACCGAACCATCTAACCGGACCTGAGGCAGAACTAAATTCTAGAAGAACCAAGAAACCCAGACTTAATCACCCTTCTGATCAAATTATGGGTGATCCAACCTTAGGAGTCAGAACTAGGTATTCCTATAGAAATCTTAGTCAGATTGCACTGATTTCAAAAATTGAGCCTAAGACTATAGAGGAAGCGCTACCTAATCCTGATCAGATCATAGCTATGCAGGAGGAGTTAGCCTAATTTGAAAGAAATCTAGTCTGGGAACTAGTGACTAAACCTGAAGGTAAATCTGTTATAGATACTAAGTGGGTGTTCAGAAATAAATTGAATAATCAAGGGGAAATGGTTAGAAATAATGCCCGTTTAGTAGCTAATGGGATTAGTCAGGTCGAAGGGTTAGTCTATGATGAAACCTATGCCCCAGTAGCCAGACTTAAGTCAATTAGAATGTTGTTAGCCTTTGCAGCCCATAGAGGGTTCAAGCTATACCAAATGGATGTTAGGTCTGCCTTTTTGAATGGGTTCATGATAGAAGAAGTCTATGTAGGACAACCCCCAGGATTTGAGGACCTAGAGAAACTTGAGTATGTGTTTAAACTTAAAAAATCACTTTATGGGTTGAAACAAGCACCTAGGGCATGGTATGAACGTTTATCAACCTATCTTATTTCTAAAGAATTTAACCAAGGTCAGATAGACTCCACCCTTTTTGTTAAAACCCTAGAAAATGATATTTTTATTGCCCAAATTTATGTTGACGATATAATTTTCGGATCCACCAACTCAAGCTTTCTAAAAGAATTTGTAAAAATAATGGAAAATGAATTCGAAATAAGCTTAGTAGGCGAATTCAACTTTTTCTTAGGATTGCAAATTAAGCAAACTAGAGATGATAATTATGTTCACCAATCCAAGTATGCTAAAGAGTTAATAAAGAAATTTAAAATGGATAACTCCAAAAGCATAAATACTCCTATGACCACAAATGTCAAAATTGATAGTGATCCTGAAGGTAAGCCTGTAGATCTTAAGCTATACCGAAGTATGATTGGAAGTCTACTTTACCTTACAACTAGCAGACCTGATATCCTATTCTCTGTATGAATGTGTGCTAGGTACCAAACTTGTGCTATGGAATCCCACTTAGCAGCCCTAAAACGAGTACTTAGGTACATTAAGGGTACCCTAAATGTAGGAATTTGGTATCCTAGGACTTTCACCTTTAAATTGTCAAGATATTCTGACTCTGACTATGCTGGGTGCAAATTAGATAGAAAAAGTACAAGTGGATGCTGCCAACTTTTAGTATATAGCCTAGTCAGCTTGTGTAGCTAAAGCAACACTACGTAGCACTGTCTACAACAGAAGCAGAATATGTTGCCCTAGGAGAATGTGTCGCACAACTTTTGTGGATGATACACACTCTTAAGGACTTCCATCTTGACTACACCCAAACCCAAGTCTATATTGATAACATTAGCTTAATCAACCTGACTAAGAACCCAATTCAACACTCCAGAACAAGAGTATGAAAAAATTTTCAAAAAGTTTTGAAAATTTTTTCTAAGTATGAAAACCTTGCAAAAACTTTTTGAAAATTTTTCTACGTATGAAAAACTTGCAAAAATATTTTGGAAAATGTTTAAACATTTTCAAAAACCTTTTATCTAAGCATAAATACTTCAGCAATTAGTCAAATCTAAAGCACTTAGAAGGTTTACAAAAACCCACATATCTTTGAAAAACTCAGGGGGAGAATATTCGTTTCAGGGGGAGAAAACTGAATTTTTGATATGAGTTCTTTGCTTGTTAAATATGATACCTTTTTAACTTAACTTTTTGAACCGTGTTGCCATAAATCAAAAAGGGGGAGATTGTTGGTGCCGGAAGCACCAAAGTCAAACCTGTGTTTTGATAATGGCAAAAGGTTCAGAAGTTATGGTGGTGTTGTGATCTAACAAGCTTACTAAGTGTGCAGAAAAGTCCTAGGTACACTGGGCATGAAGTCCTAGCAAAGGGCTAGGCAAGAAGTCCTGGCAAAGGGCTGGGCAAGAAGTCCTGGTCGAGGACAGGGCAAGAAGTCCTGGCAAAGGGCTAGGTACCGAAGACTTGACCGGAAGTTGGGCAAAAAGTCTTTGTCGCGGACTAGGCACGAAGACCTGATCGGCGGATTGGGCAAAAGTCCAACCGGAGGAGTCGGTTGGCAAAGAGGTAAATTCTCCCTAGAGCAGTAGGTGAGGACGCGTTCCCTATAGGAAGGAACATTAGGCGTCGATTCGACATAGGGTTCCATTTAGGAGACCCAAAGTCAGAACAAAGACAGCTTAGGCTGTAAATAATGTCTAACATACTTGCTTATGGTGTTTTGGAACTAACCTTGGATGTAGGGAATGAAGGAACAGTGTTTCTGCAGCTCAGGCGCCTCAATGGAGTGAGGCGCCTCACTGGGGTAGGCGCCCGTATGGATACGAGCACCCCAGTTCAAGGCAAAAACAAAACCATCGAAGCAAACTCCCATGAAGCCTCTGGACCAAGTCAGCTCAGGTACCTGTGTTAACACAGGCGCCCCCATCAGCTCAGGTGCCTCATTGAAGGGGATAAGCGCTGACCGAGCCTGCGGACTGGAGTTCTCGTAGGAGAGGCCATGTGTCAGGCACCCCCATCAATACAGGTGCCCCTATGGCTGCTATAAATAGGGGTTTACCCCCAAGGCTTCAGACAATCTCGTTCACATCATTCCCAACACTTTTGTTCAATCACTACGCTCCGACAAGCTCTGACCTCGCGATTCCAGCACCGACGATGACCCGCTGCTCCGAACGTTCATCCACCTTGGGTGTCGGTAACATTTAAATTACCTAAAGTGTTGTACTTTCAATTTCAATTCTATATCTGTACTCGATCCTTTAAAAGATCTTTACGAATATAGAATTGCCCAACGTAAACGGTCAAGGACCGTGGGCCTTGGAGTAGGAGCCGACCGCGACTCCAAACTAAGTAAAAAGAACTTGTGTTAGCGATTGTTTTCTTGTTTTCCGTTGCGTAATTGCTCTACTTTTTCGAAAATTTTATGATCGATATTCACCCCCTCTATCGATTTACTCCGATCCAACAGTATACCCATGTGTCAACTTGATATCACACATCCATGACTTGTGAGCTCAAGTCATCAGTTGACCTAAATGCTAGTCTCCATGCATTAATATTGTCCTTGAATATTAATGCTTGACTAGGAATGATTTAGTGTAGTGTTCTCTACATCATCTCACTATCGATTCAACCAATCGATATGATATATATAAGAACCTACTACCAAGGATATTATTATACTTAGTTATTTGACACAAATATAAAGTAAGTATAATAACCAAACTTTACCTTTATTAATGATAGAATATGATACAAAAGTCCCTAGTCAATCATCACATAATTGGCTCTAGGGCTCCTACTAACAGATAACCCCTGAGCCACGTGTCAACCCCCTATGCACTCGGGCACCCATATAGGGCCACATCAGCAACCGGATAAATTTTACTAGGGCTATAAATAGATCCCCAAAGCTCAGTTATATTCACCAATTGATAGTACACGAATTCTGTTCTAGTTTCCATTGTTTTCCTGAGTTCTAAACCTGTAAAGAGGCTTCTCCACCCTAAGGAGTTAATTAGGATATCAAACATTACTTTGCCCTGGATTAGCAAGATTCCTGGTTCCAAACCAAGTAAATTAGTTGTGCCTCTTTTTCTTTTATTTAGTTAATTCCTATGTTATTATCTTGCTTGTAATCTAACGTTTATCTTTGTTAAAGAAAAACAAAAGATTTATTTATATTTTTTAGGGGCAATTCACCCCTCTCTTACCGACCACACTATCCCCAACACACTTTAGATATATAAACAATGATCGACTTCTAGCAATGCATCATTGTGTTGATGCAGTCTGGCCCTGATTGTTGTTTTGGTGTTGACACCGATTTTAGTTTAGGTGGATGATTATTGATAATGATTAAGTCCTGATAGAGGATCAGGCATGGTATGGAAAATCCTAGCTTGGAGGGCTAGGTGTTGGAAAATCCTAACCTGGAGGGTTAGGTGTTGAAAATCCTAGCTTGGAGGGCTAGGTGTGTAAAAAGTCCTAATTCGGAAGAGGTGGGTGAAAAATCCTAGCTTGGAGGGCTAGGGGAAAAGTCCTAACTTGGAGGGTTAGGTGCAAATTCCCATCTTGGAGAGTTAGGTGAAAAAGTCCTGGCTTGGAGGGTCTGGTCCTAGCTTGGAGGGCTAGGTTTGGAAAAGTCCTAATCCGGAAGAGTTGGGTGAAAAGTCCTAGCTTGGAGGGCTAGGTGAAAAGTCCTAACTTGGAGGGTTAGGTGCAAATTCCCAACTTGGAGGGTTAGGTAAAAAATCCTTAGCTTGGAGGGCTAAGGTGGATGAAACCCTAGCTTGGAGGGCTAGGTTGGAGTCCCTGGATCGGTCTAGTGATCGATCAGAGAGTTGGCATGGTGCTCCTTCGTGGATCGATCTGGTGACCGATCCAGCAACGACTGATCGATCTGGTGACCGATCAGGGAGTACACGTTTCACCCATTGCTTTGCTCCTGATCGGTCTGGTGACCGATCAGGGAACAAACAGTGAGGTTGAGTTCCCTTATTGAACTGCTCCTGATCGGTCTGGTGACCGATCAGGATCACAGTGCAGATCATTCTAGAGAACGATCCAGCATCGCAGGTTCCTCTCTATGATCGATCAGGACGGAGCCTGATCAGTTTGGACCCAGCCTGATCAGTCTGGTGACCGATCAGGAGGTTTCCTGATCGGGCCGGTGATCGATCAGGGGGTCTGGACTGCGAAACTCTGAAATCGCCCGATAAAGGGGTGGATTGGTCGGGTGATCGACCCACAACCTGGGATCAGTCTGGTGATCAATCCAGGAGAGTCCCAAAGAAATCGCGATTTCTAATCGAGCGTTGGGGACCGATCAGGATGGAGCCTGATCGGTCTGGACCCAGCCTGATCGGTCTGGTGACCGATCAAGAGGCTCTCTAATCGGTCCGGTGACCGATTACTTTAATTCAAAATGCACTGTCAGACGCTCTGATCGCGTCTGAACATATTTGATTCTCTGTGCTTAACATCTGATATATGATTTGCTGTTTGATATGCTGCTCTAACACTCTGATTAAGCTGCAGGTGACAGGGGAGGATTCAAACACTCAAGGAGAAGTCAATGGAGGCTTTCCTTGGACCAGGTTTGTCCGTTTTCCATCTCAGGTTGCAACGGCCGGAGCTGCAAACTGGAGCTGCTGACTGGAGCTTGGCTGAGGGGAGCTCAGGAAGTCCAGGAAGGGCTTAGTGGTAGCTGGCGTTGTCAGGGAAGCAGCTGGAGGCTGCAGGAGATGCTGTCACCTGGTGCTGAGTGGAGAAACAAAAGGGTGGAAGAAGGGTTCGTTGAAGCAGAGGTTGTGTTCTAGTGTTCGCGAACTAAGTTCTTGCTGCGCTTGTGTGTTCTCCACATCTAGCTTGCACGTTCTGAAGTTTTCATCGCCTTGAGCAAGCTACAGCAATCGAGAAGCAATCATCCATTACTTGAGCGCTTGAAGGAGAGAACAAGAAGCTTGGAGACCGACAGCGGGAAGACACGAGGAAGGGTTTCTTGCGTGAGATCGTCGCTGGGTGGAGCTCAGGAAAGCTTGCTGTGTTCTTGTCTTTGCTAAGTGCTTGATTTGAGTGCAGAAATTTGATTTGTGCCAAAGGTCTAAGTGATTGGCTATATTCACCCCCCCTCTCTAGCCATCCGGGTTCCAACTGTTGGGACCGGGTGCATGTTGACATGGATACGGGTTCGTAATTTTTAAAAATAATTACGTGGAGTGGAAGAATTAGCATAAATAATTTCACAAATTATTTTAACCACGTATCTAGCATGCAACCTTATGATGTGTGGACATGATCATAAATTAAAATTTTGCAGAAAGTAAACTAATTTACTCAATACCTCGCGTAACTCGAAGTAAGGGACGAGATCCAACCGTAGCGTCCCTTGGAAGCTCCGCCTCTATTCGCGTCCACGCCGAGTTCTCTTCGGGATGACTTCGCAAAGCCACGAGTTTCGTGCCGACAAGAACTACTAGATTCTCCAAAGGCACGACAAGAATATCAAGAGAGAGAGATGGAAACTAACCACCAAGTAACGGAATCAAGATTCCGTTGGAAGGAAGGAGTTGCGACCCGCTTCTTCTTCTTCTTCGGCACCTTCTTGGTGGAGATGGCTCACGGCAACTTGAAGGGGGCGCCGGCCCTAGGGGAGGAGAGAGGGCGCCGGCCCTAGAGAGAGAGAGAGGGCCGACCCTAGAGAGAGAGAGGGAGAGAATAAGAGAGAGAGAGAGCTTGCTACTTAATCTCTTAATTGGAATTCAAGCCTTGCCTTGGTTCCTTTATATAGTAGCCTCTCCATCGCCAAGTCTCCCCTTTAACGGAATAAATTTTCATAAGAAATTTATCCTATAAATTTTCTTATGAATTATTCCGTTATGCCAAGTTTTATTATAACTAATTTATAATAAAACAAACACATCTCCCTTTTATTATGGAATAAATTTTCACAAAAATTTATTATATAAATTTTTTTATCATGGAAAAATCAATTCATAATTGATTTTATAAAATAAATAAACAATCCATGGTTCATTTTAATTTCATAAAAGAATAAATTTATTATATAAATTTTTCTTATCATGGAAAAATCAATTCATAATTGATTTTATAAAATAAAATAAACCAATCCATGGTTCATTTTAATTTCCATAAAAAGAATAAATTTATTATATAAATTTTTCTTATCATGGAAAAATTAATTTATAATTGATTTTATAAAATAAAATAAACCAATCCATGGTTCATTTTAATTTCCATAAAAAGAATAAATTTATTATATAAATTTTTCTTATCATGGAAAAATCAATTCATAATTGATTTTATAAAATAAAATAAACCAATCCGAGGTTTATTTTAATTTCTATGAAAATAAATTTCTTTATATAAATTTATTTATCCATAATTTTATAAAACAAATCGCGCTTGATTTATTTTATAATTTAAACCAAATAAATTGGTTTCCCTCCTTTATTGTGGCCGGCCAAACCAAAGAGGGTGGGCACCCTCTTTGGCCGGCCACACCAAGCCAAACCCTTGCGAATTAAACTCATTTAATTCGTCCAATAAGCCTTCAAAAGACTTAGCCATTTTAAGCTTCCGATGCGCCTCTGATAAATTCAGATTCGACTTATTTCTCTTGATTGGAAAATCCAATTTTCAACTCGTTTTAAATCCCTCGGATTACTCGTAGTGCGTGTGACTAAATAGGCTTTCGATTTATGTTGGCCGTCTATAATTCATCAATTATAGAACGATCATGAGTGGCACCTAGTAGTACATCATGATCCCCAATTAATCGAAAGATCAACGGTTGACCTCAGAAATTATTCTGAAACCCTTCAGCAGCTCTAATGAATCGTGCCTCATTCCCTTCACCATCTTATACCCACTTGGTTCAGGACATGGTCTATGTGTGTCAGTCCCCACTAGGCTGACTACGTCACACCTAGCCCAAGTAACGTTCTCTCGTCCTTTGGATTCTAATTACTCTCATGTATTTAAGAGACTCATACTCTAAACATGTCATGCTCTGGCCAGAGGCTTTGAGTAACAATCCGACGATAGGCCTTGGGTATACATCTCCTCGCAAGGAGTGGTGAATCCTTTGTAGGCTGTTCAAACATCTTCGGGCACTTCGGCTTATACCCAACCATCCTGGGTCCACACCTCCTTGGAGATGCTTGCTTAAGATGTTAAAGTATAAGTCTCCATGACCAAGATGACTTGAACACCGCAAGTCAAAGGAACATCGCACTTAAGCTGCAGTAAGAACTTCACTGACATGTCTATATGTAGACTACCATGTGAAGTTTTACAGCCAGTCACTCCAATGAACTAGTTCCCTTAACTAGCATTCATGTTTATCTCCGGACATCCCAATGTCACCAGCCAGTGAGAATCAGCTGATTAGAGAATAACCCATGCTAGTCTCAACAGAATTGATAGTGTCCTTATTTATCAATTCATCGACTAGGGACAATTTCAATACTTCACAATTGCACATGTAGAGATAATCACTAGTTGTGAATTCATCACAAATTCTCTCATGCTGTGAATTGTATTGTGGACATTCAGTAAATGAGTTTAAGATCCCAATCAAATACATAAACATGTATACTCAAATAGTGAATATTCATTTATTAAAATAAATGTTTACAATCATAAGGCGATTGCCTTAGGACACTTCTCTCATATTACTAACAAACTCCCACTTGGCCTAATGCCAATCGCTACGGTATCCAATACCACAGGCTCTAACATGACCCTCAAACTTACTTTGAGGCAAGGCCTTAGTTAAAGGATCCGCTAAATTCCTTTCAGTGGGAATTTTCTCAATTTGTATATCATTCCTACTTATAATCTCTCTGATCAGATGATAGCGGCGAAGCACGTGTTTGGATCGCTGATGAGACCTTGGTTCCTTTGCTTGTGCAATAGCTCCATTGTTGTCGCAATAAACCGGTATTGCTTCATCAATGGTTGGAACCACACCAAGTTTGAGACAAACTTCTTGATCCAGACTGCTTTCCCAGTGGTAGAATCCGCTACGGTGTCTTGTTTGGAACTCTTCCAACTTATTGCGCCTCCATTCAAAGTAAATACGTATCCAGACTGAGATTTGGAGTCATCCTTATCTGTCTGGAAACTGGCATCTGTATACCCACGTATTACCATATCTCCTTCTCCATATATTAGGAACACATCCTTAGTTCTTCTTAAGTACTTAAGGATTGTCTTGACAGCCGCCCAATGATCCATTCCTGGATCAGACTGGTATCTGCTCGTGACGCTCAGAGCATACGATACATCGGGCCTAGTACATAACATAGCATACATGATAGATCCTATCGCGGATGCATAAGGAATCTTATTCATGCAAATCCTCTCGTCTTCTGTGCGCGGACACATAGACTTTGAAAGGTTGATCCCATGCCTGATGGGAAGGTAACCTTTCTTGGATTCCGACATGCTAAACCTTTTTAGCACTCGGTCTATATATGTAGACTGCGAAAGACCAAGCAACCGTTTTGATCTATCTCTATAGATTCTAATCCCAAGGATATAGGTTGCTTCTCCCAGGTCTTTCATGGAGAAAGTTTTGGACAACCAAATTTTAACTGTCTGTAAGACTGATATATCGTTTCCTATAAGTAATATGTCATCGACATATAATACTAGGAATACGACTGCACTCCCACTAACCTTCTTGTACACACAAGGTTCGTCAGGATTTTGTGAGAAATCAAACTCTTTGATTGTCTCATCAAAACGGATGTTCCAGCTCCTGGATGCTTGCTTCAGTCCATATATGGATCGTCGAAGCTTGCATACTTTGGTTTTATCAACCGATGTGAAACCTTCAGGTTGTATCATGTATACATCCTCAAGCAGGTTTCCATTAAGGAAAGCTGTTTTCACATCCATTTGTCATATCTCATAATCATAATGAGCTGCTATGGCTAGGAGCATCCGAATGGATTTAAGCATAGCTACTGGCGAATAGGTTTCGTCATAATCAATTCCTTGTTTCTGACGATATCCTTTTGCCACTAATCTAGCCTTAAAGGTAACAACATTACCTTCCATGTCGGTTTTCTTCTTGAAAACCCACTTGCACCCTATGGGCTTAATCCCTTCAGGTGGGTTAACCAAGTCCCATACTTGATTTTCGTACATGGAATCCATTTCCGACTTCATGGCTTCAAGCCATTTGTCCCTTTCTGAACTTTTCAGAACATCTTCATAACTGATAGGTTCGTCATCGCTTATGAGTAACACGTCGTTCGATTCACTTATGAGAAATCCGTATCTCTCTGGAATATTGCGTGTCCTATCAGACCTACGAAGAGGTGGTGTTGTTTTAGGTTCAACTGATAGCTCATCATTATGAGTTATTGGTTGTGGGTCTAGACTAGGTGTCTCTGTAATGTCTATTGGAGTTTCTTGAACTTCATCAAGTTCAATGCCACTCCCACTGTTTTCTTGTAAAAGAAATTCTTTTTCCAGAAATACAGCATGCCTTGAAACAAACACCTTTTGTTCCAAGGGATGATAGAATTGGTAACCCTTCGTTTCCTTAGGGTATCCAATAAATAGACATTTATCAGACTTAGCATCCAATTTGTCTGATACAGTCCGCTTCACATAAGCAGGACAACCCCATATCTTAAGGTGAGTTAAGTGAGGTTTCTTACTATTCCATGTCTCATATGGAGTAGTAGAGACTACCTTGGTCGGGACTCTGTTTAGCAAGTAAACAGCTGTCTTAAGTGCATAGCCCCAAAAGGATTTTGGAAGAGTTGCATGATTCATCATAGACCTAACCATGTCCATCAAGGTTCGGTTGCGCCTCTCAGATACACCATTATGCTGTGGTGTATACGGCGGAGTCCATTGGGACAATATCCCATTGTCCCTAAGATAATCTTGAAACTCTTGACTTAAGTATTCACCACCCCGATCGGATCGAAGTATCTTAATACTTTTGCCAAGCTGTTTCTCTACTTCATTTCTGAACTCTTTGAATTTCTCAAAAGCTTCAGATTTGTGTTTCATCAAGAACACATACCCGAATCGTGAGTGATCATCGATAAAGGTAATGAAGTAGCTATAGCCTCCTTGTGCAAGAGTTGACATTGGTCCACATACATCAGTATGTATTAGACCAAGCAATTCTCCCACTGGATTACCTTTTCCGGAAAAGGGTAATTTGGCCATCTTGCCTTTTAAGCATGATTCGCATGTATCAAATGAACCGGGTTCAAATGATTCCAAATTCCACATCGGTGTAATTTGGTCATGCGTTTCTTACTTACATGGCCAAGACGACAATGCCACGTGTAGGAGTCTATTCGATTATCTATTCGAGCACGTTTGTTGCTAACTTCGATATTGAAAACGTCACCGGATAAATCTAACGTGTAGATACCATTGCACAAAGTTCCGGTCCCATAAAGAACACCATTTAAAGTTATGTAACAACAATTGTTACTAAAAGTTAAATGATAACCCTTTTCATTCAAGCATGAAATAGATACAATGTTCTTTATTAACGAAGGAACAAAATAACAATTATCCAATTCTAAGACAAGTCCAGTAGGGAGCTTTAGCAAATATGTTCCGATGGCAACAGCAGCAATCTTTGCTCCATTTCCAACTCGCAAATTCGCTTCTCCCTTGACGAGTCTTCTTCTATTCCTTAGCCCCTGTATGTCATTACATATATGTGAGCTACACCCAGTATCAAGTACCCAGGTGTTGAGGAAATAGAGTGACATTCAATAACGAAGATGCCTGAAGAGGATGGGGCATCGGATGCCTTCTTCTTCAAGGACTCAAGATAAACCTTGCAGTTTCTTCGCCAGTGCCCTCCTTGCCACAGTGATGGCAAGTGCCTTTTGGTGCCTTTTCAATCCTTTTGTCCTTAGTTAACTTATTGGTGTCCAAAATGGAACGCAAATTCAGAGAAGACATGATCGAGTGATTATCCTAGAAATACAAATTGAGCTTATGTGAGAAGAATGATAAAGAATGCATCAATATACATTAATTAAATCCTATTTATTTTTCGAATTGAATAACCCTTTTTATCAATTCGGGAGATCGTAGGAACATCTCCAAATAGGTTGATATCCAACCATAGATAAGAACAACCATGGCTGTGGCCATCAAGTTATTCTTAGCTATGAAGGTAGGTAATTATACCGATTACATATCACATATATGTAACTATCACTTTATGCTATCAACTAATTGAATGTTTGCATAAATCATTGGGTTGTTAACTCATTAACAAGTATGCAACAATATACATAGCACCCAACTGCACCTCTCTTTACATCGACCTTGGCTGTGGCACAACAAATCGATGCTCCAAGCTTAAGGCTGACCCATTAATCAAGAAATAGTTTTAATATGGTTGGAGCTCATTCAACCGTTTAGTCAGGCTTGGATGTGTCCAACAACCAAAACTAAGGATTGACCTCTGACTCCAACTATATTAATCATAAACTAATTCCATGGTTTGAACATGTTGAGGTTCAAGCCGGGCATGGATGTGTCCATCAACCCAAACGAGAAACAAAACTCCGGTTCTAACCATATTAATGGAAGGTGTTGGCCTTAATATTTTGTAAGGGGTTTTGGGTCTCATCCTTTCTTTTCTAAGCACATTCATGACATATAATTATGTCATGTACTAACGATTTCCTTAATAAAGTATGTATGTGACTTAATTTATCAAGTCTCATTAATTGAATTAGGAACCGGATTTCCTAATTCTAATTTCATACTTTATTCAAGGAATTGTTTTGGGAAACAATTTCCTAAATTGTCATAATCAATTTCGGAAATAATATGTTTAAGACTTTGATTTCTCTAAATCAAATCTTATTAAATTAAGAGACAGATTCCCTTAATTCAACCACATATTATTTTCATGAAAATCTCATTTAAGAAAACTCTATAGGAAACCATTTTCCTAATTAATTTTGGAGACAACAATATGTAAGAGCATCACCTCTTAAATCAAATTTCCAAGATTTGATCACATATTTTATTTATGGATTAATTAATTACAACAAATTATTTTCTAAGGGTGGCTCCCCGAGGCTCAGATACCCAAAGAAAAGAAATTTGTCGTAAATCCAATTTGGTCCGCTCCCCGAGGCGTAACCAAATTAAACATGACAATTTTATTCAAAATGGGAAATTAAATTACAACAACTAACTTTAAATTGGACGGCTCCCCGAGGCTCAATCCAAAATAAAGAATTTTGTTAATAATTTAAAACCAATTCAAATTTAATTGTCAATTAATGATCCATAAATTTGTCTAGACTTTCTTGAAGAAAGTGCCCAAAATTGCGAGATTTCATAATAGGTTTTCAGAATAATTGTAAGTTTCTGGTATAAAAAACTTACATATTTCCAAAATTAAAATTTCAAAATAGGAAATTTCCAAAATTGGAAAGTTTCCAAAGATGGGAAGTTTTCACAATTATCATTAAATTTCAGAAACTAGGAATATTTCAAAAGTTGCCGAAATTTCATGAGGATTTCCAAACTTTGAAATTCCTAAATCTAAAATTTATGATAATTAAGTTTCCATAATAAAATTTTCCAAAATTGAGATTCATAACAAAGTTTTCCACAAAACAATTATATGATTATGTCGAACACTAA
>JAGFNQ010003863.1:0-76201 GCA_024364735.1 Boesenbergia rotunda
GGTTGCATGAGTCAAATTTAGCAAAGTACTAGACCATAAGTTAGAGAGTTCCATTGAAGTGATAGAACCATATTAAACTTGGCTTGACCACATACATGTTTACTTCCAATATACCTGTCATAAGTAAATAAAAAATAAGAAAGATCTCTTAATGATGGATTAAAACCAAATTAAACTTGGTTTGACCTAATGGTTAATTCCAAAGATGACTGTGATCAGATAAACAGAAGATGTAACACTGTCAAAATTAATCAAGCAAGAAAAACATGCCAGTATGACAAATGTAATCAGATAAACATAACTGATACTCTGCCAGAATAATAGCATGGTTAGCCAGCAAACATTAGCAATGAAAAGTCATCAATGAAAAGAAAATCAGGCATAAATGATTTTCTATGCGTCATAGCAATGGCAACGATCTATTTGTTAGTTCAGCAGAAGTATCATTGTCATCCTTATTAACTTATTAGCATATAATTGACAACAAATTGGAAGGAACCAATCAGAGTCCATTAATTGAAAAATACAACAATATCATGTGTCATCCTTATTAACCTATAAAACCAATAAGAGTTCAATAATTGAAAATTATAAAAATAATCGAGCATATTTTGACAAAATACAATTACAAATTTGCTATTAAAAAAGTTGATATAGAAAGGATATTGAATTCTCATGCCTCCGCGACCAGAACTAGCAAGAACTGCACCCTGAAGATTTTGGTGAACATTTTTAGCACTGACAACATCCTGAATTAGAGAAAAAAAAGGATATAATTAGAGGAAATAGTCGAAACTATCCTGTAAGTAACTTGCACATTTAAAGTTATATTTCCCAGACTAAGAGGAATTTATAAATTACTTCAAACTCAATGAAGCAAACTGTATTTCTCTCCTGTCGCAAAATCTTCATTTGTTTGAAACCCGGTTGGCTGTGAATGACAAAATGATAAAGGATATAGCAAATAAATGATTACTTGACAAAGTGAGGTAGAAGATTCAACAAAGTCTAAAATGAATACATATTACAGCATTTGCAAAATTATGCATCAAGCTGAGATTCATACACGCTGAAAAGAGCTTTAACTTCTTCCTCATTTACATTTTCACCAAGATTGCCAATGAAAAGAGTATTGCATGGAGGATTATCTTTGGTATTCTGTAAGAATGCATGAAAAGTGTACTAAAAAAAATAAGAACTGAGAAGAATATTAGATAAAGAATTATAACAAACTAATGCATATAACCACCGACTGAACGAATTTCTAGTACACATTAACTAAATTGAAGGAAAGAAATCCTAGACATTCTTCCATTATTTGGTTACTACATAGTTGCAAGCTCAAGTTTTGAATCAAATGGCAGGTGGCATCCTGTGTCTTTTTGGTGACACCCACCTCCTCAATAAATTGGAACCCATCCATTCCCCAAGATAAAATTCATACCTAACTCATGTAAAAGGAAAAGTTTATTTGTATTTATGCATGATTTAGATTGCAACCAAATGTTAACAAGATTATTTGAAATTTGATCTTATATCATAAATGTTTCAGGACATTTGTTTAATTTTTATTTCAAAAATGTCACATCTCTCATTTCACTTGGAATTATTAATGTTTTGCCTCAGTAGAAAATTTTGCACCTATACAATGTATCCATCTGATGATATGGCTAGACTTGACAGAGCCAAACAACCACCACACTGATGGAACAAGTTCTTCTATGATAAGAAAGACCATGATTAATGCAAAGTATGATTAAACATATTTATTCACTTGACTTTTTTTCATTTTGGCCTTCATTACTGTATCAATGACTTCACTTATCTACGTTATTTTCTTTTCAGATAGGTGGGGAAAAAGTCACTTTTTCACTACGTTCATTGTATGTAATTCATGTGAATAACTCGTGCTTGTTGTCATGAACAACAATCTCAGTCGACATAGATGTAGAAGGTAAGAAATTTGAATAATGTAAACTAAAAGAGAATAATTTTTAGTTGTTAAAATGAGAGTGCAACAAAATTTATTAAGAATCTAGAGAAAAATTTTAGACTTTCTTTAAACTTGTTTCCACAACTTAAAGTATTCGTGATATCTTCTTTACTAAAATAAAACGTCATTAGGAAGTTGGTAACATCTTTATCTTACTTTGATTTTTTTAATTGAACTTTTTAGTCAACAAATAGATCGATAAGATTTATGAGAGTTAGGATAAAAATAAAAAAATGAAGCTATTAGCTCATAAAGTAAATAATTATTGGTAAAAATGAAACATGAATTACCTGTACAGGCGCATAGCGATTAGGTGCTGGCATAGGAGCTGGAGCGGTCATAGCTACTTGAGGTATTGGGTAGCCTCCATATGGATCATATGGGGCAGGTGGGTGTGAAGCAATATAGCTAAACAAAATTGTTTGCAACAAAGAAATAAGATCAACAATAAAAGGAAAATAAAATGATCTCAGTCCATATTAGCTCTCTGTAAATTTACCCTGGGGTTGCCCAAACAGGAGGAGGTGGTGGGGGTGGGGGAGGTGGGGGATGGAAAGATGGTGCTGCATAACCTGCATGAGTAGTATAATCTCCAGCTGTACGTAGACGTTTACTTTGGTCAAGAGAGTTCGACTCAGATCCCACAGCTAATCAAAAGAATCAAAATAAATCAAACAAACTAGATATGTTAAAAAATATCCATTCAAATAACAACTCAAGGAGAACACTTCGATAATCAATTTGCAGATGGAACCCAATTTCTATAGATTGAATATAGGTACATGTATGACAAGTAGATTTTGCTCTGAATACAAACTTAACAAGTACTGCAAAGTTAGTCACAAAGTAGCTTCAATGCACGTATTTTTCAGGCAAATTTAAATATCTAACAGAGGAAAGTATCATTCTTTTTTAAAACCATCAGAAAATGAAGCGAAGAAAACAAAGAGCTAACTTTTGTTTAAACATTATTTAATGCAACCAGATCTGAAAGTTACCACAATATTGAACTCAGAATGTCATGGCTAAACATTCCCTGAATTAGGTTTCTGTCAACAGTATGAACATTTAATGCAGAACAAAAAGTGAAAAACATAATCAGTGATCAACAAATAGTAAGTTGAGATAGACAGAGCACGGAATGCGAAGAAATTGATATAATTATGCCAATAAGGATCAGGAAACTAGAAAATAGAGAGACATGAGGATAACCTTAATCAGCAACCAAAAGAACCTCAGCTTCCAACTTAATGGTGACACAAACTATATTTTTCAAATAATCAACTCTCTAAACAATTACTAGCAACATAACATTGGATAGAGATCATTGTAGGGATAAGCCATGACCACAAATAGCTGGAAGGAACAATGCTTGTTTTCTAAATTAACCTTTTTAAAAGTATGTAATAAATTTACTTCTGTATTTACCCTTGCAATTCAAGAGAAGCAACTGATTTATGTTTATCCAACTTTATTGAAGTCTATACCAACCAAAATTCATTGCTTTAAAGCCATGTTATCCTTCTTGAACACTAATCAAGACTGTACATAGTAATATTCCCATCTCTTATGCAGGACTACCCTCCACATGCATACAAAAAAAAAAAATGGAAGCTAAACTAGTTGACAACGCAAGTTATTATAAAGATCAGCGATCCAAGCTATTATTAACAAGGCGGACCTCTTTTTACGAAAAGGTTCTTCTTCGCCATCTCTGTGTGCAATACGGAATCCGTGTCCAAGTCAAACACCAAGTCCTGAGGGATTCCATATCCTCACGTCAACAAAGAACCACAGCACGCGACCAAATAAACAAAAACATACTGACAACGACGAGGGTTGCGTTAGTCACCTGAATGGCGTCTTTGGCGGCCAAGGCATGCTGAGCCGTGGAGAAAAGAGCGAAACCCATAGGCAACTCCGCCTTGTAGTTGATCTGAGAGGCCTCAAAGCCCGGCAACCACCTAAGAAGGTTATGGAGCTCCCTCTCCTTGACGTCCCCGGGTAACCCCGTAATAAAGATCGTCCGAACCTACGAAACAAGAGGATTTAAAACAAACATATCGAGTTCGCTCCATTTCACAAGGGAATTAAGATTTAGGCCATACCTCGTCGGCTGCAGTGCGTAAGGGAGGCTCTCCGGCGATGAGAGGGACCATCGCAGGTACCCACTGCTGCTGGTAGGGATGCATGCCCGCGCCGGCCATGGCTGCTGGTTAGTAAAACCCTAGATCTGATAGTTTCAGAATTGGGATTGGAGACGCTCAGCTCGATCTCGGTAGTTTCTTAAGTGGGTTCTCATTAAGTGGGCCGACAGGCCCAATAAAATACGGCATATATGAACGCCCATCGTTTTTTTTAGTTTCAATTTAAATTCAGCTCAAATCTGAATATAACTCGAAACTCTTAAATTTAAATCCGAACCTAAACAATAACTCAAAACAATCCTATTCAAAATGATTTATTATAACTATAAATGATTTATTATGACTATTTTTTTTTAAATTTTTACTTTTATCATAATATTCCATCATCATCAACTAATATTGATATTAATATATGATCCTGTCGATAAGTAAAGATGTTCCTCGCTCGAATGACCCGGTCTGACCAAGATGACCCGGTTTGTCGTAGCGTGGGGGTCGGGGTCGGGCTTGAGTGCTAATAGGACACAAGTGGCTTGGGTCGGACCAAAAATGAGAGTGTAAAGTGGAGCAAAGGTTTCAAATGGCAGCAACTCCCTTATTGGAGCCCCAAGGGAGGTTTATATAGGGGAGGAGAAGCCCTCTGCCCTGTCAGAGATGTCCTGTCTCATTAAGAACTGAGCAGTTGGTAGACTGGACTAATGGCAGCTTTAGTTGCTCTGTGTGACTGCCACAGCCACCTGACAATCTGTCCAAGTTGTCCCCTCTAACCCCAATTAATGTTTGGCGGCTCTGTCAGGTCATGATTATGTCAGAGGTCTTTTTCTCATAATGGAGAGATTTGGGAGATCTCCACTGACGATGCAACCTGTCACTCATTCGGGACAATCGGCTCGGGTCTACCAACCATGACCTGGGTCGGTCGGACAAGCTTGGCCTCTCGGCCACTCACATTTTTAGGGTGGTTATAGAATGCCCGACCTAGAGTACCCAATCCGGGGTGTGCGACCCAGGGTGTCTGACCCAGGATACCCGACTCAGGGTGTTTGACCCAAGATGTCCAACCAGGGTGTACCAGGGTACCCGACCCAGGGTGTCTGACCCCGAGTGCCTGACCTAGGATGTCCAACTCAGGGTGTACCAGGGTACCCAACCCAGGGTGCCTGACCCCAGGTGCCCGACCCAGGGTGCGCGACTCGGAGTGCCCCGATTGGGAGTATGCGCCCGGACGACAACGACTGAGACATGGCTCCACTTTCCTCGACTTATCCTCCTCCTGGCCAAACCCATGTCTGGCTCATCAGACCAAGGTTAACCCAGCTTAACCCCATTCGACCCAGGCTTGATCCAACCGGGCCCTTGACCTACTCTGAAAACCTACTCGCTCGGATCACAAGCCTCCCCTTCAAGTCTAGCCGAAGGAAGCGTCAAGTCCGACTGACTAGGCTACCTGCCAGGTCGGCTAGACCCGACTTCGTATTCCTGACCTTCATCTCGACCCCAAGATCTTTAGTTATAAATGTCGAATCCCCTATCAAATCAGCCATCAATGCAATGCTAGGTGTCATTCCCCGACTGGGAGCTTCTGGCACCGATGCGTTATCGGTCAAACGCGTGCGGCAGCCGAGAAAAAAATCTCAAGACCTCGAGAAAGAGCGGGAGACCGACGGCTAAGAACCAATCCCACCTTTTTCCCCTCCACCATCTGACTGTTCTCTTCGTCCAAGGCGTAGTATAAATAGGCTTCCCCTCTCATTTTACCCCTCACCGTTTCATCTTTCACTTTCACCTCCTATTTTGTCCGACCTCCGCCGCCCGACCCTGTGAGCTCCGACGACCAGCGTTTTCCGGTGAACCCGACCTCTAGGTACTCTTCTCTTTTTCTGAGTTTCTTCTCTTAATTCCCGAGCCCGACTCAATGGTCGAGTCGTCTTCCTCGTCCGGGCAGTGGTATACCACTACCCTTTCAACCTTGACTCTGGGTCATCTAGAGACCCTTCGCATAGATTACCAGATTCCCGAGGATCACCTTTTGGCCCTTCCTTCTCGTCTTAACCGGCCTCATCAACCTCCCATGGGTTATTTCACCATCTTCAAGGACCACCTATTAGCCAACCTGCGATTTCCTTTGCACCCTTTCATCACAGCGGTCTGTTAGTACTTCCAAGTGCCCCTCTCCCAATTAGCCCCCAACTCTATCCGGATCATGTGTGGGATCGTAGTCATCTTTGTTAGATCGATGACAATTGCTAGAGGGGGTGAATAACAAATCTCGATTTTCTTCTTCCTACGTTGTTAGTTGTGCAAGCGGAAATACAATAAAACAAAACCTAACAACGTAAACAATGCTAACAATACCGATTTTACTTGGCATCCACCTCTAAGGGTGACTAATCCAAGAATCCTTCGATGGATCACTCCCCGGATAACCTCCGGCTAGCCCTTGTCGCTCCTTGTGGGTGGAGAAACCTCGCCACAACACCTCGACAATACTTGAGCACCAAAGGCTACTAATCTACTCTATCCAAGCAGATTTCGCCAAAGCCCCCAGCCCAAACCGAGTTCTCTTTAAATAGAACACAGGTTAGAAAACCGTTGGCAATCGACTGCTCCCAGGGCAGTTGACTGCCCCCGCTCAGATTCGATCGTTGACAGCCCCAACGTTTGAATTCTGCTACACACCAGTCGACTGCTCCTAGAGCAGTCGACTGGTCCAGGGTCAAATACACACTGTGAGTTTCTGTGTTTGCTGGCAGTCGACTGTTATATTCCCAGTCGACTTCCCAGCTTACAAACACACTCCTACTCACTCTCATGACCCTCCTCCACGCGCGCCTTCAGGTACACTCCCTTGGCTTGCCCCTTGAAGTCCTCTTCCACCTACTATCATCCCTCAGATGCGCACGCAGGTCCTCGACTTGCCTCCATGCCACCCTTCACGTGTGCCCTTTGAAGTCCACTTCCCGGCTTGCCCTTAGAGTCCTCCTCCCTCGGCTCTTGTCCCTTGACTCAGCTGACTCTTCACCAGCAGCCTTGACTATTGTCTTCACGTCCTCTTCATCTTTGGCCCTCGTCCCTCGGATGCACACAAGCCTCCAGCTTGTCTCCATGCCATCCTTCACATACGCCTCGAAGTCCGCGCCCCTCGGCTCATCATCCCTGCTATACCAAGGTCCCTCGGGTGCACACAAGCCTCTAGCTTGTCTCCATGCAACCCTTCACCATACCGAAGCCGTCCAGCCAAGTCAATATGTGTAAACCTGCAATCCTGCACACTCAATTACACATATTAGATCACAAGGGAAAACCTAACTTAAACCCTTTACCCAAACATCAAAACTCATGGTCACTCCGGACCACAGATTGCCTCAACAATCTTCAATACCTACCGCATCCCCCTTGATCCCTGAGTTTTCCACCTCTTCTTCTACCTCAAAATGCAAGAGCCGAGCTGTTTTTTCTTCCAGGTCGGAGCTAAATATGCTTTCCTAGATAAGGTTCCTTCTTCTAATAAGGGATGGAAATCCCATTTCTTTTATGTGCGCTCCGCCCCACCCCCGACCTGGCCGACTGAGTGGGTGGAGGATTTGCCTGTCCACCCTCAAGTGCCCAAGAAATATTGTTCAGACCCCCACTTCCAAATGATCTTTTCTAAAATCGGGGGCTCCACTTCCATGTCGGTAAACTGTTGAGCGAGGTTGTGCTCTATATTTTCCAGCTGAGCCACATTCCCGCAGAGTTGCCCGACACCTTTGGTAAGTTTCCGTTTTGTTTAGGATTCTTTTAATGCTAACTAAAGCTCTCTCTGGGGTGCAACCGAGACCATGATGGACGCCCTCATTATAGACTAGTTGTGTTTGGAGGAGGAAGCACTGAATGCCCGAGCCGCAGTGCTATTGGCCGGTCGGGAGGTGCCCCCCGTAAACGTCACTCCAGCTCTTGAGCAGCCGGGTGATGGAGGGGATGATTCGGATCTTGAGTTGTTGGCTGAGGACCCCGAAGTAGATCTTCCAGTGGCAGATGTGGAGGTAGAAACACCGGTAACAGCCACAGAGCGGCCGACCTCCAGGAGCCTACGAGGAAATGCATCCTGGTGACTGTCTCTCCCGGTACATCTGTAGCTCGAGCTCGGCTTGAGGAGGCGCGTGGCCTATCAACTCCTCCACCCAGCCATGTGACGGCCCGAGCCCTGACCTCTGGATTGGCTCCTCCTTGCTCGGGGTCCTCCGCTTCGAGCTTGGCTCCTCCTCGCTCGGGAGCCTCCGCTTCGGGCTCGACTCCTCCTCGCTCAGGCGGCCTCCGCCTCTGGCTCGGGGTTACCTCGGCCAGGAGCCTCTACATCCAGTCAAACGCCCTCTCGCTCGGTGGCCGCCACTGATCTCGCTAGGGAAGATGCCATAGCCGCCCTCCTGGTGTTAGTGATATGAGAGAAGTGTCCTAAGGCAATCGCCTTATGATTGTAAACATTTATTTCAATAAATGATAATTCACTATTTGAGTATACATGTTTGTATTTGATTGAGATCTTAAACTCATCTACTGAATGTCCGCAATATAACTCACAGCATAAGAGAATTTGTGATGGGATCACAACTAGTGATTATCTCTAAATGTGCAAATGTGAAGTATTGAAAATATCCCTAGTCGATGAATTGATAAATACGGACACTATCAATTCTGTTGAGACTAGCATGGGTTATTCTCTAATCAGCTGATTCTCATTGGCTGGTGACATTGGGATGTCCGGAGATAAACATGGATGCTAGTTAAGGGAACTAGTTCATTGGAGTGACTAGCTGTAAGAGTTCATATGGTTATCTATATAGATATGTCAATGAAGTTCTTACTGCGGCTTAAGTGCGATGTTCCTTTGACTTGCAGTGTTCAAGTCATCTTGGTCATGGGGACTTATACTTTAACATCTTAAGCAAGCATCTCCAAGGAGGTGTGGACCCAGGATGATTGGGTATAAGCCGAAGTGCCCGAAGATGTTTGAACAGCCTACAAAGGATTCACCACTCCTTGCGAGGAGATGTATACCCAGGCCTATCGTCGGATTGTTACTCAAAACCTCTGGCCAAAGTATATCATGTTTGGAGTGCGAGTCTCTAAAATACATGAGAGTAATTAGAAATCCAAAGGACGAGAAAGACATTACTTGGGCTAGGTGTGACGTAGTCAGCCTAGTGGGGACTGACACAAATAGACCGTGTCCTGAACCAAGTGGGTATAAGATGGTGAAGGGAATGAGACACGATTCATTAGAGCTGCTGAAGGGTTTCAGAATTACTTCTGAGGTCAACCGTTGATCTTTCGATTAATTGGGGGTCATGATGTACTACTAGGTGCCACTCATGATCGTTCTATAATTTGTTGATTATAGACGGCCAACATAAATCGAAAGCCTATTTAGTCACACGCACTACAAGTAATCCAAGGGATTTAAAACGAGTTGAAAATTAGATTTTTCAATCAAGAGAAATAAGTCGAATCTGAGTTAATCAGAGGCGCAACGGAAACTTAAAATGGCTAAGTCTTTTAAAGGCTTATTAGGCGAATTAAATGAGTTTAATTCGCAATCGGTTCGGCTTGGTTTGGCCGGCCGAAGAGGGTGCCAAAACTAGAGCTGTCAAACGGGCCAACCCGTGGCGGGGCGGGTCGACCGATGGCGGGCCGACCATTTGGCGGGGCGGGGCGAGCCGACCCGTCATCTAGGCGAGTTGGAAAATTCCCAACCCAACCCAATCCAAGGCGGGCCGTGGGTTAGGCGGGCCAACCCGTGGGGCCATCAAAATATTTTTAAAAAATTTAAAAATTTTAAAAAAAAATCATATATTTAGATTTCATCAATCAAATATATTAAGAATTATATTTTTTTAAATATAAATAGATACAAATGAGTACTCATATGATGAAAAATATTATTTTTTATTTTAAAATAATAACAAATAAAGATAATAAATTGTCATAAAACTTAACTAACATGTGATTCTCAACCCGCAGGCCAACCCAAGCCCGTCACGGGCCGACCCGTGCGGGTCGCGGGCCTAGGCGGGTTGGCCCGCGGCGGACTTGGGTTGCTTAAATTCTAACCCAACCCGCTTAAATTGATTGGCGGGGCGGGCCAACCCGACGGGCCCAACCCAAATTAACAGCTCTAGCCAAAACCCTTGGGTTGGCCGGCCACATTAAAGGGAAGAAACCAATTTAATTGGTTTAATTAATAAAATAAATCTAGCGCGATTTGTTTTATAAATTATGGATAAATAAATTTATGTAAAGAAATTTATATAAATAAATTTATAGAAATTTATTCTTTTTATGGAAATTAAAATGATCCATGGAATGGTTTATTTTAATTTTATAAAATCAATTATGAATTGATTTTTCCATAATAAGAAAGTTTATAAATTTCTTATAAAATTTATTCCATAATTAAAAAGAGAGAAGGATTTGTTTTATGGATAAATAAATTTGTATAAAGAAATTTATATAAATAAATTTATAGAAATTTATTCCTTTTATGAAAATTAAAATGATCCATGGAATGGTTTATTTTAATTTTATAAAATCAATTATGAATTGATTTTTCTATAATAAGAAAGTTTATAAATTTCTTATAAAATTTATTTCATAATAAAAGGAGAAGAAGTATTTGTTTTATTATAAAGTTAGTTATAATAAAACTTAGTTTAAACGGAATAATTCATAAGAGAATTTATAGGATAAATTTCTTATGATAACTAATTTCGTTAATTCCGTTAAAAGTGAGACTTGGCGAGGGAGAGGCTACTATATAAAGGAACCAAAGGCAAGCCTTGAATGGCTAATTGATATAGAGCTATCAAGAGATAATTCTCTCCCTCTCTCTCTTATTCTCTTCTCCCTCTCTTCCCTTTAGGGTCGGCGCCCTCCTTAAGGATTAGGGTCGGCTCCCCTTGTCCAAGTTAGGGCCGGCGCACCCTCATCCCTCCAAGTGGTTGGCGTGAGCAAGGATCACCAAGGAGAAGCCAAACAAGAAGAAGAAGAAGCGGATCACATCTCCCTTCTTCTCGGAATTTTGATTCCGTTAACTTGTTGGTTAGTTTCCATTCTTTTCTCTTGTTGTTCTAGTTGTGCCTTTAGAGAATCTAGTAGTTCTCGTCGGCACAAAACTCGTGACTTTGCGAAGTCATCCCGAAGAGAACTCGGCGTGGACGCGAATAGAGGCGGAGCTTCCAAGGGACGCTACGGTTGGATCTCGTCCCTTACTTCGAGTTACGAGAGGTATAATGTAAATTAGTTTACTTTTTCCTCAAAGTTTTATTTTATGATTATGTCCACACACCATAAGGTTGCATGCTAGATACGTGGTTGAAATAATTTAAGAAATTATTTTATGCTAATTCTTCCGCTGCACGTAAAAATTTAAAATTTTATGAACCCGTATCCTTGTCGACATGCACCCGGTCCCAACACCTGGCTATGCACAATATTCCCTGAGTTCCAGTGGAGGTGCAACTCCCCTCAGAAACCACCCTAACTCAGAGAGTTGAGCCTCATCCTTTCAACTTACATGGTCAGCTAGCTGCCAGTTGGGGCCAAGGCCTAGCGATGATCTAAGGATGAAGTCCGCTGAGTCTGGCTGATAATTTCTTTATGGATGCTACTCAGGTATGTCTTTTTTCCCCTTTATTACCCATCTCTTCTACTTATACTGTTTGCTCTTATATAGTTTTGGGTCGTGTGCCGAGCGGTCGCTCAGTCCCTAGTCATCAATACTAGGGAGCGCCGGGCGAGAGAGTTTAGGATAAAGGAGTTGGAGAACCAGCTATCTCATTGCACTCTCCCTGCAGGCGAGGATGGCCAGGCACTCCTCTGCGCTAAGATAACCGCTCTAAAGACGCAACTAGCGGAGGCTGACGCTCGGTCGGAGCAAGAGCATGAAGTACTAGCGGCCTCCTTCCGAGAAATAGATCAAATAGCTAACCGACTGGAAGCCGCGGAGGCCGTGAAGAAGACCGCTCTTGCTCAGTAGGCCCGGGCCCGCTCTGACTTGGACAAAAAAAGTAGTCGAGGCCAAAGCCCTACAACAACAATTGAAGGAATCAGCCGTCGCGCATAACCAGACTCAGTTAGCCCTGACGAACAAGGAACCCGAGCTGGCGGCTCAGAAAAAAGCCTTTCAAGCCCTAGAAGCCCAGCTGGTGAACAAGAAGGCAGGGCTGGCGGCTCGGGATGCTAAAATTTCAAAACAAGAGGCCACGATCGCTCGGCTGAAAAAAGAGATGGAGGAGTACAGGTCAGGCGAGCCAACCCAGATTGAACAGTCCAGACTGGCCTATATTCAATCTCAGCCCTTTCTTCAGCAGGTGGCTCAGTTCACGGTCGGCATAATTATGTATGGCGTGAAGGGCACCTTGCAGCTACTCACGGACGCTGGCCATATCCCCGCATACTTGCCTCCCAACACTGTGAAGCCCACTCTGATCAAGGCAATGATCCCAGAAGATGCATTCCCCTGATTCACTTAGATTGTCACTTAATCTTTTTTCTTCTCTCTCTGACTCAGCCTTTAAGGCCCCATTCATGTTTTGTAATGGCCTTGGGCCTTATTTCACTTATGAAGCTCTGGTTTTGTCAATTTTTTCATCTTACTACAACCCTATCTTGTCGTTTTGCTAATCGCTTCGAATATTCGAGATATTTGCTAAGGACTAATAACTCGGGCTAACCGAGCTATTCACTCGGGGCCGATCACTCAGGCTAGTTAAAATCCCTATTCGAGGTCAGTAGTCTATCGTGGTTAAGTGTTTTTGGGACCGGCTATCGTTGAGACACTGACTCGAGCTTGTTCGCTCAGCCAGGTCTATACCTTGACTTGGAATTCTCACTCGGTCAGGATAAAACCCTGACTCGGAATTCTCGCTCGGTCAGGTCAAGACCCTGACTTGGCATTTTCATTTGATTGGGTCGGAACCCTAACTCGACCTTTTCCCTCGGTCGGGCCGGAACCCTGACTCGGCATTTTCACTCGGTCGGGTAGGAACCCTGATTCAGCCTTTTCCCTCTGTCGGGTCAAAACCTTGACTCAGCATTTTCACTCGGTCGGGCCGAAACCCTGACTCGACATTTTCACTCGGTCGGGTGGGAACCCTGACTCGGCATTTTCACTCCGTCGAGTCGGAACCCTGACTCGGCATTTTCACTCCGTCAGGTTGGAACCCTGACTCGGCCTCTTCCCTCGGTCGGGCCGGAACCCTGACTCGACATTTTCACTCGGTCGGGTCAGAACCCTGACTCGGCATTTTCACTCGGCCGAGGTCGGAACCCTGACTCGGCATTTTCACTCGGCCGAGGTCGGAACCCTGACTCGGCATTTTCACTCGGCCGGGTCGGAACCCTGACTCGACATTTTCACTCGGTCACCAGGAAGAGTTATCCCCATTGGGGTTTCAGCTTGCTCACCTCCCCGACTAGTTTGACTCTCTTCCATACACGGTCGCTGACTTGGAAACTCCAGGGTATACCCTCTGGATTGTATCTTCGTTTCATCCTTTGCCAGCCAGCAGTCATTCGGACTGATGCCCGATTCTGAATTTCCTCGATCATATCCAGCTCTAGACGCCTCTTCGCCTGCCACAACAGCAGATTCGCCCTCGTCCTCTTCGATCAGGGAGGAACTCCGGCAACTCACGATCGCCGAGCTTGCGAAGGAGCAGGCTCCTTCACTGGCGGTGCCTCTAGTCGTCGAGCAAGGGCTTGAGGTGTCCAGATCGGTTGGATTTCGACACTGTCTGAAGGAAGTGCTCTGTTAGAGCTAATCATTTCCTAGTCGAGGTTGCTGACAATACTCTTTTCCACTATGATGTGAGCATATCGCCGGAATCAGTATCCGACTGATACTTCTCCTTTAGAGTCAGAGGAGTTTACGGTTTTGTCGCCTCAAGAAGTCATTCATGCCCTTGCTATTGTCCTCAGGGAGTCTCCTTATGTCAGACATACTTCAGTAGGATGTTCCTCCTTCCTGTGTTTTGGGGATCAGACACCCATTGGAGATGGCTTAGAATGCTGAAGGGGAGGCTTACTTTATGATGTCTTTTGCTACTTGCAAAATGTTGGAAGAAGAGTCTTTTGAAGTTGGCCAACTCTCGCACAGACCCCTCTGGAAGTCTGTCAAACCAGCGCTGAGCGGGCCTTGCCAGGGTGGTTAAGAACGCTCGACACTTGATACCATCCGTGTATTGATACAGCAAAGCTGCATTCTCAAACATCATTAAGTGTTCTTCGGGGTATGTAGCTCCTCCATACTCTGGGATAGACAAGAGCCGAAAATGCTTGGGGACTGGCTCTTGCAGAACTTGGCTAGAGAAAGGGAACCCAGTGCGGTCAGCCGGGGCCTGCTGATCGGGGCCTTCTCCTTGTTGATTCTGGCTTGGTGGGAAGAGACTTCTTGTGGGTCGGACTATCCAGCACCTTCTGTAGGACCGAAGAACACTCGGGGGAAGTGAGGGTTGTCACCCGGGCGAGCTCCGCCTTCTATGCCAACGCGAGCAGCTGGCTCGGAGGGACTTTCCTGAATCGGGTGGTCGACAGTCTTCTGTTCGGCTGGCACCTTTTGAGCTTTGGCGGCTACCAGCAAATTAAGGTCCTCTTGTGAGAGAGTCACGGTCACCCCGTGGAGTCACTCATCTTCGTCTTTCGATCAGACAGATTCCCACAAATGACGCCAAATTTGATTTTGTCGACAAGTGAAGAAGGTCCTCGCTCGGATGACCCGGTTTGACCAAGATGACCCGGTTTTTCGTAGCGTGGGGGTCGGGCTTGAGTGCTAATAGGACATAAGTGGCTTGGGTCAAACAAAAAATGAGAGCGCAAAGTGGAGCAAAGGTTTCAAATGGCAGCAACCCCCTCATTGGAGCCCCAAGGGGGGTTTATATAGGGGAGGAGAAGCCCTCTGCCCTGTCAGAGATGTCATGTCTCATTAAGAACTGGTTAGTTGGCAGACTGGACTAATGACAGCTTTAGTTGCTCTGTGTGACTACCACAGCCACCTGACAATCTGTCCAAGTTGTCCTCTCTGACCCCAATTAATGTTTGGCGGCTCTGTCAGGTCATGATTATGTCAGAGATCTTTTTCTCATAATGGAGAGATTTGGTAGATCTCCACTGACGAGGCAACCTATCACTCATTCGGGACAGTCGCCTCGGGTCTACCAACCATGACCTGGGTCGGTCGGGCAAGCTTGGCCTCTCAGTCACTCACGTTTTTAGGGCGGTTATAGAATGCCCAGCCTAGAGTGCTCAATCCGGGGTGTGCAACCCAGGGTGCCTGACCCAGGGTACCCGACTCAGGGTGTCTGACCCAGGGTGCCTGACCCAGGGTACCCGACTCAGGGTGTCTGACCCAGGGTGCCCGACCTAGGATGTCCAACCAGGGGTGTACCAGGGTACCCGACCTAGGGTGTCTGACCTCGGGTGCCTGACTCAGGATGTCCAACTCAGGGTGCCCGACCTAGGATGTCCAACCAGGGGTGTACCAGGGTACCCGACCTAGGGTGTCTGACCTCGGGTGCCTGACCCAGGATGTCCAACTCAGGGTGTACCAGGGTACCCGACCCAGGGTGCCTGACCCTGGGTGCCCGACCCAGGGTGCGCGACTCGGAGTGCCCCGATTGGGAGTATGCGCCCGGATGACAACGACTGAGCCATGGCTCCACTTTCCTCAACTTATCCTCCTCCTGGCCATACCCATGTCTGGCTCATCAGACCAAGGTTAACCCAGCTTAACCCCATTTGACCCAGGCCTGATCCAACCGGGCCCTTGACCTACTTTGAAAACCTACTCGCCCGGATCTATATATATAAAAACATCTTCATTTTTAAAATAAAATTTAATTTAATCCTAACACCCACTAACCTCTAAATTTGGGCTAATCCGAGTCAATCCGAATCGGATTTGAAAATTTTCAACTTGAAAATCTCCAACCCAAATTCAAAAATATCCGGCCTGAATCCGAAAATAGCCAACCTAAACTTCATGTTTTCATATCTAGCTTTGGATCATGTTCATTTTTTTACCCCCTTATTATTATTATTTTTCTTTGAAAAACAACAGTAAAGCAGCAGGGATTAGAAATCTCTATATATCAATTGCTTTTAAAAATAATAATAATAATTAATTAATTAATTAAGATGAACAAAATGTCGAAATCAAGAAAATGCCCTGCTTCGATCAAACCGAAGCTCTCGGCCTCGTTTTGTGCATATAAACAATCGTCAGCTTCGCTAATCTCCAAATGGCACAGTTCGCGTCCGTTGACTTTGCTGCTTCGTACCTGGACCCCATGAGTCGGCGTTGACACTCGACATCGCTGCATCACTTGGATGCCGTCGCTGCATACGCCCAAGCCGGCCGAACCCCGATTTAAGGCACCGCATCGTTTGTCCTCGATCGAGGCGGCGGAGGAAGGAGAAGAAGCAGAAATGGGATCGTCCATGTCTTGCTGTGGATCCGAGAAGGTGGATCAAGGGTATGATCGTGCAATTGAATTCGATGTACGTACATGCGATTTTCTTAATTCATTCATTGATTTGGCTTTGGAAATCGAAATCAGGGTCGTTTTGAGTGGCGGATTGAGCAGCAGCACCTGGAGGATCTTCACCTACAAGGAGCTCTACTCTGCGACCAACGGATTCAGCGACGACAATTTGCTGGGCGAAGGCGGATTCGGGAGCGTCTACTTGGGCAAAACCAGCGACGGTCTTCAGATCGCAGTGAAGAAGCTCAAGTCGATGAACTCGAAGGCGGAGATGGAGTTCGCGGTGGAGGTGGAGGTGCTGGCGAGGGTCCGGCACCGGAACCTTCTCGGTTTGCGGGGTTACTGCGCCGCCATGGATCAGAGGTTGATCGTGTACGATTACATGCCCAATCTCAGCTTGCACTCGCACCTCCACGGCCATTTATCCGGCGGGGCGCAGTTGGATTGGAGGAGGAGGATGAACGTGATCCTGGGATCTGCGGAAGCTTTGGTGTGAGTACTACTGTGATCGAATTCAATTATATATTCAGAATAATTGCTTATATATATATGATTTTGATGATCAGGTATTTGCACCACGAGGTGACGCCGCACATAATCCACCGGGACATCAAGGCCAGCAACGTGCTGCTCGACTCCGACTTCGAGCCGCTGGTGGCGGACTTTGGGTTCGCGAAGCTCGTCCCGGAGGGGGTCAGCCACATGACGACGAGGGTGAAGGGGACGCTGGGGTACCTGGCGCCGGAGTACGCGATGTGGGGGCGCGTCTCCGACAGCTGCGACGTCTACTCCTTCGGCATCCTCCTGCTGGAGGTGGTGTCGGCCCGGAAACCCATCGAGAAGCTCCCCGGCGGCGCCAAACGCACCATCACCGAGTGGGCCGAGCCGCTGATAGCCCGGGGGCGGGTCGGGGACCTGGTGGACCCGCGCCTGCAGGGCGCGTTCGACGAGGCGGAGCTACGGCGGGTGGTGGAGGCCGCTGTCCGGTGTGTGCAGGTACGGTCGATCGCTACAAAAAAAAATATTTCAAATTTCCGTCGCTATTTAATTCAGTTAGAATTAATTAATTTCGAGTGCAGGGGGAAGCAGAGAGAAGGCCGGGCATGAAGGAGGTGGTGGCGATTCTGCGGGGGAAACACGAGGGGCGAGTAAAGAGAGAGGTGGCGAGGTTGGAGAGCATTCGGTACAACGAAGACCTGATGGCCATGGATGATCAAAGTGAGGAGGAGTTGGAGGAGGACGGATTCTTTGTTTCAGAGCGTGGAGCGAGGGATCGGAAGAGGGTGCTGGTCGATGAGGGAGACGAGGCGAGCAGCTTCTACGGCGTGTTTGGGGCGTCGCCGGTGCAGATGATGCAGGATCGTCCGCACGCGAAGGCATGGGGCGACCGGAGAGAGGCCAGGACGCTGTTAATGTGAAACGTCCAATTATTATCTATGAATGGAGAAAAAAATGCTTAGGACTAATTAATCATCTATACGTATTTCTGTTTGGACTTGGTGTAAGGATAATAGGATATGTTAATTTGATACATGTATTGAGTGAGATGTGATTAGCCTGCTGTTTCTCTTCCCGGTAATTAAAATCCTCCCATTGGAAGTCCCATCTAATTAATTAAGCAAATGCCTTAAGATAATACTCTATTCTGATTCAATTAGTCTAATTTAATGATGGTTTGGGAAATTAAATCATATTCAGACTAAATGTAAAGTTTGTTTCTCAAAAATACTGAATTTTGTACTTTTTCACATTCTTCATCCATTACAAAAAAAAAAAAAACCAACCTTTATCGATAAAATTTACCAACGGAATTCCATCAGTACGTACTCTTACCGACAAAACTATAATGAAAAAAAATATCAAAATATTAATTATCGAAAAAATATTCCCAATGGAAATACTAGTCCGTCGGTAATTACCGACGAAATATCTGTTTCCGTTTGTAATTACCTATAGAAACAGTATTTTCCGTTGGAAAATATCGAAGAAATATCGTATAGGATTATGATATATCTCTGACCAAATACAGATCCCGTCGATTTCCGTCGGAAATATTAAAAAAAAAGAATATTGCTTAAATTTCGATCCGGCTTGTGGGGGGGGGGGGGGGGGGGCGGGGGGCGATGGCCGATACACATTTCACGTATTCACATTCTATACAATACATATATTACAAACAATCTATAAAAATATACATAAACATAATCATCCAAACATTAAATCCAAATTTTACAAACACAAATCATTTCAGTATCAAACTAAACTATAAATTACAGTAACATAAACAAACTACAGTATCAATATCTAAATCAAAATTACATACCATAATAAAAGATAGTATAAAACATCCATACATAAGATAGTAATTGAAAATCTTGCAAGAAAAAATAAATTACAATGTGTTATGATAATGATGACTAAAAAATAAGTATAACAATGTGTTATGACAATGATGACTACAAATTTTATTTAAAATTGGATCTTTCCGTTTGCTAGAGGGGGGGGGTGAATAGTAATTTTTCGATCTTTCTTCCTACAAATGTTAGTGCGCAAGCGGAACAATAAAAACTAAAACTAACAAACATGAAGAACACACCGATTTACGTGGTTTGGAGATGAAACTCCTACTTCATGGCTGTCCGTAAGGTGGATGATCCCGATCCTTCGGTGGATGATTCCCCGAAACACCTCCAGCTAGCTTTTGTCGCTCCTTGTGGGTGGAGAAACCTCGCCACAACCCTTGGACAATCCCTGAGCACTAGTAGGCTACTACCAAACTCTAATCAAGCTAGCTTCGCCAAGAAGAAACAGCCATAAACGAGCTCCCTTAAATAGAGCTCAAGGCTAATATGACCGTTACCAGTCTACTGGTCGAATTCGAATGACAATTCAAATTCTGGTCACCATCAGTCGATTGGTCCTGGACCAGTCGACTGATCTTTCAGTGGACCCTATCAGTTGACCGGTCCCTCATAGTCGACTGGTCCACTCCCCAAGTCTAGAGTTATCCTCCCCGAGTACATCTCTCTTAGCACTCGACCCCTCACGACTTAGCCCCCGAGTACAATTCCCGCAGCACTCGAAACCTCACGACCTGGTTGACTCTTCATCCAGCAACCTCGATCTGTTGCCTTCAAGCCCTCTTCGACTTTGGCTCCCGTCCCTCAGATGCGCACACAAACCCTCAGCTTGCCTCCATGCCATCCTTCACGCATGCCTCGAAGTTCGCTTCCCTCAACTCATCGTTCCTGCTCCAGCAGCCTCGACCTGTTGCCTTCAAGCCCTCTTCGACTTTGGTTCTTGTCCCTTAGATGTGCACACAAGCCCTCGGCTTGCCTCCATGCCATCCTTCACGTACTCCTCGAAGTCCGCTTCCCTCGGTTCATCGTCCCTGCTTTGTCCATGGTCCCTCAGATGCACACACAAGCCCACGGCTTGCCTCCATACCACCCTTCACCGTACTCGAAGATGCCCAACTAAGTCTATGTGTATCCTGCAAACCTACACACTCACATACACATATTAGATCAACATGAAACCCTAACTCAATCATATTGACACACACATTAAAACTCATGATCCTCGCGATCATACTTGGGCCGATTGCCCCAACATATATGTATAACAAATTTTAATAACTAGATATAAATCTGGTGAATATGATAAGAATGACTACAAAATAAGGACTCCTGAAACCAAAAAATATAATATATTGGAATATAATTACAAAATAAATAAATTTTACATTATTTTAATAAAACGCATGTGATAGTTTAATATACCTCAGAAAACGTCTAATTATCACCGTTTGTTGGGTATTGAGTCTTCTATGACTCAAAATCAAGTTGTGTTGGCGGGATGAAAGTAGCTATGACCGCCATCATATGGTTCATGAGAGCTTTATGATTGGCCTCCCTACGACGATCGTCCTTGACTCTCCTCTGATCCTACTCAGCTCTCCTCCGATCCTACTCAGCTCTCCTCCGATCATCCTCCGCTCTCCTCTGATTCTCCTCCGCTCTCCTTTGATCAATGTTTATCCACTGATCCATGGAGGCAATTTGAGTGCACAGTTCTTGATTGTTTTAGTCGTAAAGACTGCACCTCAGAAGAAGAAGAGGAGAAGGTATCATGACCCCTAGACATCCTTAAATGATCAAATGCAACTTTAGCCTGTGAGCCAAGGCCGTATAGGGTGGAGTTTTTTGTCCATCCACCGACAACATCATAATAGATCTCATTCAGCTGGTCGGTGGATAAAATTTGTGACTCCCCCCTCTATCGATAACTGAGATGCCTAGACCACTCTACTTGTAATTTGATCCTGTGTGAAAAAAGATTATCGGATTAATATTCATTGAATACAATTACTAAAGTTAATGAAGATAGAAATGATTAAATAGAATAAAGATAATAATCACACGTGTATGGCCTGTGATCGAGAATCGACAAATATCTCATCCTTCTTCTTGTGGGTCTTGAGAAAGACCTCCATACAAGTGGGCTAGCGAACTAGATCTCGTTTCTGTATACACAAATTTATTAGACCTAAATTATATGAGTTTAGTAATTAATAAATACAAAATTTATTTGCATAATTTTGAATTAAACTCACCAAATCCATTGTACGCTCAATAATAGATTTAGATCTAGATGAATGGTGGGTTGTCCCGGTGCTAGGGCCACCTGACTCTGTATTTTTATTGGCTCGAGCCTTTTTAGCATTTTCCTTCCACCTTTGTTTAGCCCAGGAGGCTATCCATACACCCCAAGTGCCAACATCAATATACGGTGGTCGCGTCGCCTTCTTTCTCAAATAATACATATGGTCTCCGTACAATTTGGCACAATAACTATTCCAAGTATTTTTAAATTCTATCTCATGTCCGTCCTCCCATGTATATTTTTTCTGCAATACAAATTATTAAAATTAGTTTATTAAAATTTAGAATAGTAAATATATTAAATATACTTATGACAAATTAATTATAATAAAATATCTTCGTCTCCTTATCTACATGTCTTCATGTAAGACCAACAATGCATACTCTTTCTTTAAATTTTTTGGCAATATAAGAGGGCACTCGGTAGTCATTAGGAGTAAATCTGCATAAAAAATTATTAAAATATGAGAAATATATTATAACTAAAGTAGATATGAACATAAATTACTAATAATAAAAAATACTTACGATTCTCCAACAATTTTGAGCACCTTGTAGCCACAGAGTGCTACTCGCTGCTGCTTTGGTTGCTGCTCTTGCTGCTACGCTACCATAATAGTATCTACAAAAATAATTATAACACATCACAATAAAGTATAGATACATGATCATATAAATAGGAAATAAAATGAAAGCATAACTTACATGATAAACAAAAATTTAAATATTTAGTCATCATTAAGATCACATTAATCAATAGTAGCAGTTTCTAAATCCTCATCGCTAGACTCTGTTAGTTCAACAAGTTCGTCATTGCTAGACATATCTTCATCATCTATATCCTCGTAAGTGACTTTAATCTACAAGTAATTAAGATGTAAATTGGAGTAATGAATCAACTGAATATCTCTCCACGTAATCATTCTGAAATGCATCATGGTTTTGAGCAGTGAGTGTGTTTGATATTTCTATGGTTGAGTGAGCCTTCATTTGAAAAACAGACAACCATTGACTAGATATTCGTCTCCTCGTAGGGTGTTTAAGATAGAAAACTTGACTCGCTTATACCCCGAAGATAAAAGGTTCAAACTTATTGAACCTTTTGTTTGTATAAACCTCAACTAAAAATTATAGTTTGGATGTATTCTAGTACCTGTTCTTGGAGTCGGATCATAGCATGTACATTTAAACAATACACATCTTTTTAAAGGTAATGCAGGGTATTCAACCTCTATGATTTCGTCAACGATACCATAATAATCAAACTCAATATTACTATTCTTCATACATTCTTTGACGCATATATCAGAATTATAGGTTAACCTCCTTGATTCTCGATGTGCGAGACATGAAATTTGAGGCCATTAACATGGTAACCAGAGTAAACCATTATTTTATAGAAGAAACCTGATGCAAGATTCAATATCCTCTCATCTTCGACATTTGAAATTCTGCGATCTTTTACCTATAAAATTAGTTTTGACATAAATTAGGAGATTGAATAATAACTTATAACTCAAATATTATTAAAGATTGCTCTAACTTACATATATTTGGAACCATAATACAAATTTGGTCTCTAACTTTACAGCTATCTCACTTGCATAAATTGATAGATTTTGTAGATATAGTTGTTGTTCGTATAATAAGCTGACAAAGAATATCAGATATAAGATAATCAAATGCTCATCATGACAGTTTAACATCATGATAGTTTTGTTAGAGAAGTAAACTTACTTTATAAATCATTTGACCTCATGACAGTTTAAGAGTATATATGTTCTTACAGCATGATATTCCTGTTTAGTTAACCATCTAGATGAAGATGCACAAATTTCCTTGCCAGGATACTTGAAAATAGAAAACATCAATGGGTCTATCGGTCAAGCATCATCAAAATTTCTAGGACACTTGCGATGTCTGGTTTTCACACGATCAACAAAATAATAGGAGTAGAAAGAAGATGCTTCTTCAACTAGATAAGCATTACTTATTGACCCCTCAACTCTTGCTTTGTTACGAACATTATTCTTTAATTTCGTCAAAAATCGTTCGAATGGATACATCCATATGTACTGAACAGGACCAGCTATTTGTGCCTCATATGGTAAATGTACTGGTAGATGTTCCATTGAATAAAAAAAACTAGGACGAAATATTCACTCTAGCTTACATAGTATGAGAAGAATGTCTATTTTTAAGCGAACCATATCATCCGCCATAATACATCTCGCTGTCAAATCCCTGAAAAATAGACTTAATTTTGTGAGTGCTTCCCAGACATTTTGAGGAAGTAAGTCATGGAAAGCTATTGAAATAAATCTTTGCATAAACACATAACAGTCATGACTTTTCATTCCAAAACACCCATCTGAAAATTTTATTTCTTTCAACCAACTACATAAAACTTGCTTTCCATCTTTGTCTAATGTATAACAAGCCTTTAGAAATCTATTGGATATTTCATCCTGATGCAGTTCTGGCCTATTCACTAGCTCTTTTAATTCTTCGCGTGATTTTGCAGTGTCTTTAGTTTTTCCAGGCACGTTCATCATAGTGTTGAAGATATTTTTTTCAACATGCATAACATCTAAATTATATCGAATAAGTAAATACTTCCAATAAGACAGCTTCCAAAATATACTCCTTTTCTTCCATTAACACTTGCACATCTGAACAATATATTTATTTATGTCATCGGAACTAGGTTGAGAAACTGGTAGAAATCCATAACTGTCTATTTGTTCAATGATATCTTCACTGAAGCAATCACTGGAATATGTTTTCTGACTACAACATTCTTTAGGATTTTTTTTATTTCACCTAAAAGGGTCCATTAGACCTCTGCGGAAAGTCCTGATTGACTAAATGGTTGAAATCCATCCGCGAAAACTCCCAATCTCACATTACGTGGTTTCATTTGAAATGAAGGAAACACAGTATCATGATATTTCCAAGCAGGGGAATCATAGGGATGATACATTAGACCTCCTTCATGCGCATGCTCATGATGCCATATATGTGGCAAGCTACAGCAGTGGATCCATATAAACGTTAAAGTCTAGCAGTTAATGGAAAGTAATACATCACTTTCCAAGCAATCTTTTTTTTCTTCTTCCCTGGTATGCGAGTAAGAGGCTTATAACGCGAGTGACTATATATTTTGCATTCACTCAGTTCATTGTCTTCATTCCAAAATATTATGCAGTTATTTATACAACAATTAATCTTCTCAACTGACAAACCTAAACCTTTGACCAATTTCTTTATATTATAAAAGTTATCAGTCATTGTGTTATCAGCAGGAAGCAACTCTAACATTAATTGACATATGTCATCGTAATATCTTTCTGTAAAATAATATTCTACTTTCAAATTTAATAATCTTGCAGTAGCTGATAGTTGGGAATGACCCGAAGGAATGGCTTCTCACATTTCTCTTTCACTGGCCTTTAACATTTCATATAATTGTTGATATTTAGGTGTTAGTATTTCATCTACATTAGAATAGTCAACTGTATTCATCGCATTCTGAATCATTGTTTGCATTTTAATATTAGTTGTTGAATCAAGCGCAACAACAATTATGTTAGATGATGAACCAGTAGAAGGACCAATTGCTTTATATACATAGGGTTCTCCGTGATAGTATCTGGCACAAACCCATTTATATATATGTACTTTCATAGTATCCTCATCATGGTAGACTCTATTTCTGCATTTCTTATGATTACACGGACAACGTAATTCAGCACCATTCATACATTCTAGATGACTCTTAGCAACCGGGGCTATGGTGCAGCGGTAGGGCAACTAGTCGCTATCCCAGGCATCCGCGGTTTGATCCTCAGCTACGGCGCATTTGCAGGAATTTTTTCTCCGAATGGGGTGCGAACCCTGGGACGCTGGGCTTTTAGACCGCCCACTGCGAGCGCTTCCCGATTTACCCTGGCGGCCGGTGGGAAACTTCCGTGTGGCCGGGCCGGTCGCCCGAGGTTGGTTGAAAAAACCTCGTTAATCATTTAGATGGCTCTTAGCAAAGTTCATAAAATATTCAAGTTCAGAAACAAAATCTTCTCTGATAAATCCATTTTCTAATCGATTGTATATCTAAGCTTTGTTCATATACATTGTTGCCTAATAAGAATATAATTTGGAAAATTAAAATTCTTTTTATAAATTTAATGAATTAAACAGTAAAAGTTTCTGGAATAAAGTAAATTGCTAACTTTAGTGAGAACATCATGAGTTTAATTGGATCAAATTATCTTATAATATAATGTATATTTATTTTCTATTTCTTCTAATAATGAGTAATTCAGGTTTACGGTGATAATATCAAATAAATTAAATTAAATCAAATATTTAACATAATTTAACACTAAGTACATATTTAAAACAAACAATTATGGTGGTGAGTAAGATAAATTTAGATAATTAGTTATAAATACTAATTCTTACAATTCTAAACATCATGGTACGAATAATATAAAATATTTAAATTCTAAATGCTACCCATTTTAATAAATTATACAATAACACGCTAAATTAACAACATAATTAAATTTGCTATCCAATGCAGTAAATGTAAAGTGACTACAAAATAAAAAATTATATCTAAAATTAAGTAAATGTGTCGGAGAAGAGCAGCAATTGTAGTATCCTACAACATTAAAAAATAAATCAAATTAATTACAAAAAATGACAAAAAAATTTAATTAATTGAGCGTGTCAAATGACACAAATTTAATTACTTGTGCATCATGTGTGTGTTTAATGGCACAAGAAGTGGCGAAATCTGGTCGGCCACAGCGAGATATGCCCGGTCAGGCCAAAGCTGGCCGACCACTACTAGATATGGTCGAGCGATCAATAAATGGCCGGCCAAACCAGATATGATGAGGTTGGGCATAAGTCGCACCAAGGGCCGCAACCACGGCAGTGCCGACCACGACCTTGGCGGCCAAGGAAGCACCTGCCAAGGGCTAAGGCAGCATCAGCCACGGCCGAGGCGACCAAAGCCGTATCGACCACGACCTTGGGTGCCATGGCCGCGCAGGTCACAACCACGCTAGCCACTGCCACGCTGGCCACGACCGAGGCAGAGGCTTGCGCAGCCTTGTCCAGCGCGGCCTCGGCCGAGGAGGTCAAGGTCGAGCCGGCCACGCTGGAGCCGGCCAAGCCATCGCTATGGGAGCTACCCCCGCTCTCATCGTCATCGCCCCCAATGCCGGCGACCCCACCCCGCCCTAAAACTAAACCAAGAAGAGAAGGGAGACTTATCGCCGATGAGCAGAAGCCCAGACACGTGCCGCCGACGAGGAAGAAGGGAATTTGCGAGCGAGGGGGAAAAATTACGGCTTAACCCTAATTTTATGTGTAATTGCCGATGGAATCATGTTTTCTATCGGTGATTACCGACGGAATCATGATTCCATCGATAATTACCGACAGAATTACAATTTCATCGGGAAATATCCTGCCACATGGCCACGTAATTAATTACCGACAGAAACATGGCAGCAAACTCCAAATTTTTCGACGGAATTTTATTCCCGTATGTAATTCCATCGGAAAATAGGTATTTCTTGTAGTGATCTTTTCTGATTCTTCGTTATTTAAAAGCAAGGAGATTGAGCTTTCCCTTGTATTCACCGATGAGGTAAATTTAGAAGCATAGCCCAACAGTCAAATTTCTTACATTTTTCATCTCGAAAAATGCCTTACGGTGCATTATAGTTGGGATTTGAATTGAGCAGTATAAAAAAATAACTCATTTGCGATGAATTTTATAAAAAAATATTTTTCATCAAAAAATTTATCGCAAAACTATAAATTGTTTTAACAGAATCTCCTTAATTCTGATGGATTGATGTGGCGTGCTAGAGGGGGGGTGAATAACACTTTTTCGTTTGAATCTCTTTACCTACGTTGTTAGTTGCGCAGCGGAAACAATAATATGCAAAGAAAATAAGAACAATGCTAACAACAATACTTTACTTGATATCCACCCAGATGGGTGACTAATCCAAGGATCCACGCACGACACCACTTTCACTATGAAAAATCTCCTTCAGGTGGAGAAACCTTTACAGTGGTGGTCTTCCTCTTTACATAATGTAGTAAAATGAGAGAGAGGAAGTAAAGAAAGCTTTTCACATGAGCAACACTTCGTTACTGTACGGAACCGTATCGCTCACGTGCAAAAAGGTCCTCCTTTTATAGGAGAGCAGGACAAACTCGCAGTCTGTCCAGCCCTGCACCAGTCGACTACCTCTGGGGCAGTCGACTGGCCTAGCATTAATTGCTAGCCAACGGCTAGTTTTCGGGGTATACTAGTCGACTGCCTCTGGGCCAGTCGATTGGTAGAAGGCTGAAAACCTTCTGTGAGTTTTGGCAGTCGACTGCCCTCTGGCCAGTCGACTGCCCACTCACTCCCAGCCAATCTCCACATAGTCCTTCACGTATGCCTTCAGGTTCACTCCTTGGCTCACCCCTTGAAGTCATCTTCCTCTGGCTCTCGTCCCTCGGATGCGCACACAAGCCTCCCTTGGCTTGCCTCCATGCCACCCTTCACGTGTGCCCTTGAAGTCCACTTCTCGGCTTGCCATTGGAGTCCTCCCTCAGCTCTCGTCCCTCGGATATGTCCACCATGTGTGATTTTCCAAGTCCTGCAAACTCAATCACACACATCAAACACAACATAACCCTCTAACCTTAAACATATTCACACACACATCAAAACTATGATCTTCCAATCATTTAAGGGTCGATTGCCTCAACAATCTCCCTCTTTTTGATGTGTGGCAATATGTTTAAGTTTAGAGATAAATAACCACCAACAATAACAGTAACAATAGATAGCAATTGAAAAACATAAGACATAGTAACCCTAAGAGGTAACCTCCCCCTTAATCCATGTCTTCTCCCATTTTCAATTCTAATCATAATCCAAGTTAAATTTCCACTTAACACTAAACACCATTAAAAATGCAAGACATATAAAAACCTAAGAGGTAACCTCCCCTTAATCCATGTCTTCTCCTATTTTTAATTATCCAAAGTCTAAGTTAGACAAAATAGCTTAAACCATCCATTTCAAGTTAAAATTCTAACTCTTAAACCACCCATTCTCCCCCTTTGACACCATCAAAATGATTGCCTTAAGTAACCCAACCCTATTGTATCAAAAGAGAGAAAATTGCATTTCTGAAAATTTTCACAGCAACTGAAACCAGACGTGCCAGTCGACTGCCCATGGGGCAGTCGACTGATACTCTGTCAGTGGCAAGTTTCAGGTTCTGTGCTGAAATTTAGAAACCTCTAGAAAATTCCAAAAACTTGCAGACATGTTTGAAATGTTATACTCTATCAAGGAAAAATATTAGTCCATATAAAATTTCAAATATGCATGACTTTTGATAAAAATTCAAAATCCATGAAAACCACTAAATTTTGTATCAAACTTGCAATCGAATTTTGTCATCATATAACGTTTAAAAGCATGTCAAAGTATATAAAGCATAAAATGGTTTTCAAAGATTTAAAATGTCCAACTATGATCTTTGGGCAAAGTGTCCATTGATTAAACACTCGCCTTCCTCATAGTTGGTCTAGTTTTCATATTTTGATACTTTTAATGATTCAACAATGTGCCACAAGCACAAGTGAACCAAATGTATCGCCCTAATGGATCAAGCACCCTTTTTCAAATCTAACATCCTAATGTTCATCCTACAATTCTACAAAACACATCCCAAGGCCTTTTCTTAAGGATGTAAACTCCGATTCGGGAAGAGGCTTGGTAAAGATGTCGGCTAGGTTCGACTTTGATTCAACATAGTGTAGTTCTATGTCTCCCCTTGCCACATGGTCTCTAATGAAGTGATGTTTCACTTCAATGTGTTTTGTCCTAGAATGGTGAACCGGATTTTTGGTCAAGTTGATTGTACTTACATTATCACACAAGACTTTGACCTTGGTATAATGTAACTCATAATCTTCTAAGGTGTGCATGATCCAAAGGAGTTGGGAAACACACCCACCCATTGCCACATATTCCGCCTCCGTTGTTGATAGGGAAACACATGGTTGTTTCCTACTACTCCAACTAACTAAGGAAGACCTAAGGAATTGACACCCTCCACTAGTACTCTTCCTATCTAGCTTACAACCCGCATATTCCGAGTCGGTGTATCCAATTAGATCAACACTAGGGGTTCTAGGATACCAAAGTCCGACATTGAGGGTACCTTTGACATACCTTAGGATCCTCTTGACTACAACTAAATGAGACTCTTTGGCACAAGATTGGTACCTTGCACACATACCTACCGCAAAAAGTATATCGGGTCTACTAGCGGTTAGATATAGTAGGCTACCAATCATGCTCCTATATTGCTTAGAGTCAACCATTTTCCCTTCAAGGTTACTATCCATTTTCACATTGGTTCCTATTGGGGTTGATGCTACCTTAGCATTTTCTAAGCCAAATTTCTTTAACATTTCCTTAGCATATTTGGTTTGAAAAACATGTGTACCTTCAGTAGTTTGCTTAACTTGAAGTCCTAAAAAGAAGGTTAGCTCTCCTACAAGACTCATTTCAAATTCATCTTCCATACACTTGATGAATTCTTGTAGAAAGTCATTATTTGTTGACCCAAAAATAATATCATCTACATACACTTGGGCAACAAATATGTCGTTATCCTTGGATTTTAGGAACAAAGTAGGTTCAATTGTTCCTCTCCTAAACCCCTTAGACACTAGAAATGAAGAAAGCCTTTCATACCAAGCCCGGGGAGCTTGTTTCAATCCAATTAAGGTTTTTCTCAATTTGTAAACGTGTCTTGGATAATTAGGGTCCTCAAACCTGGGGGATTGTTCTACATAGACCTCTTCCTTAATGATCCCATTAAGGAATGCCGACTTCACATCCATTTGGTGAAGTGTGAAACCCATGTGAGCGACATAGGCTAGTAGAATTCTAATAGATTCCAATCTAGCTACGGGGGCATAAGTCTCATCATAGTCTAATCCCTCAACTTGATTAAACCCCCTAGCTACCAATCTAGCCTTGTTCCTGGTGATTTTGCCTTGGTTATCTAGCTTGTTCCTAAAGACCCATCGTGTGGTTACAATGGTGCAATCATTGGGCCTAGGAACCAACTCCCAAACCTCACTTCTCTCGAATTGATTTAGCTCTTCTTGCATGGCTAAGACCCAATCTACATCTCCCGATGCTTCATCAATAGACTTGGGTTCTAATTGAGAGATTAGGGCTATTTGACTAGTTTGGTCCCCAAAATAAGACCTAGTCTTTACTCCTTGAGTTACATCACCCACTATTTGGTCAATAGGGTGATCTTGGTGATGTCTCAAGAGCCTAGAGGTTGTGGGTTCATTCACTACTTCTTCCTCGTCCTCTAGTGTACTTATTACTCCCCTTAGATCATTGCCCTCCAAATGTAGGTCTTGGATTCTTTGGGCAAGGGGTTGGACTACTTCCATATCCTTATCAATTGAGGCTTTTCTAGGATAGGTATTTGTTGATTCATCAAATTTAACATTTGAGGACTCCTCAATCACTTTTGTCCTCTTAAACTCTATAACCCCTACTAGTGGATGAGTACCCAACTAGAATTCCTTCATCGGCTTTTGACTCAAACTTCCTTAGGTCATCTTTGGTATTTAAGATATACATTTTACATCCAAAGATCCTAAAGTAATGGACTTGTGGTATTCTCCCATTCCATAATTCAAAGGGTATTTTTCCTAAGAATCTATGTACCAACACCCGATTTTGAATGTAACAAGCTGTGTTAACCGCTTCGGCCCAAAAGTAGCTAGGAAGGGAATATGCATTAAGCATAGTCCTAGCAACTTCCTATAGGGCTCAGTTTTTTCTCTCAACTACCCCATTTTGTTGAGGAGTCCTTGGGCATGAAAATTCATGCTTGTATCCATTTTCGATACAAAATTGTGTGAAATTTGAATTTTGGAATTCNTGATCCAAAGGAGTTGGGAAACACACCCACCCATTGCCACATATTCCGCCTCCGTTGTTGATAGGGAAACACATGGTTGTTTCTACTACTCCAACTAACTAAGGAAGACCTAAGGAATTGACACCCTCCACTAGTACTCTTCCTATCTAGCTTACAACCCGCATATTCCGAGTCGGTGTATCCAATTAGATCAACACTAGGGGTTCTAGGATACCAAAGTCCGACATTGAGGGTACCTTTGACATACCTTAGGATCCTCTTGACTACAACTAAATGAGACTCTTTGGCACAAGATTGGTACCTTGCACACATACCTACCGCAAAAAGTATATCGGGTCTACTAGCGGTTAGATATAGTAGGCTACCAATCATGCTCCTATATTGCTTAGAGTCAACCATTTTCCCTTCAAGGTTACTATCCATTTCACATTGGTTCCTATTGGGGTTGATGCTACCTTAGCATTTTCTAAGCCAAATTTCTTTAACATTTCCTTAGCATATTTGGTTTGAAAAACATGTGTACCTTCAGTAGTTTGCTTAACTTGAAGTCCTAAAAAGAAGGTTAGCTCTCCTACAAGACTCATTTCAAATTCATCTTCCATACACTTGATGAATTCTTGTAGAAAGTCATTATTTGTTGACCCAAAAATAATATCATCTACATACACTTGGGCAACAAATATGTCGTTATCCTTGGATTTTAGGAACAAAGTAGGTTCAATTGTTCCTCTCCTAAACCCCTTAGACACTAGAAATGAAGAAAGCCTTTCATACCAAGCCCGGGGAGCTTGTTTCAATCCAATTAAGGTTTTTCTCAATTTGTAAACGTGTCTTGGATAATTAGGGTCCTCAAACCTGGGGGATTGTTCTACATAGACCTCTTCCTTAATGATCCCATTAAGGAATGCCGACTTCACATCCATTTGGTGAAGTGTGAAACCCATGTGAGCGACATAGGCTAGTAGAATTCTAATAGATTCCAATCTAGCTACGGGGGCATAAGTCTCATCATAGTCTAATCCCTCAACTTGATTAAACCCCTAGCTACCAATCTAGCCTTGTTCCTGGTGATTTTGCCTTGGTTATCTAGCTTGTTCCTAAAGACCCATCGTGTGGTTACATGGTGCAATCATTGGGCCTAGGAACCAACTCCCAAACCTCACTTCTCTCGAATTGATTTAGCTCTTCTTGCATGGCTAAGACCCAATCTACATCTCCCGATGCTTCATCAATAGACTTGGGTTCTAATTGAGAGATTAGGGCTATTTGACTAGTTTGGTCCCCAAAATAAGACCTAGTCTTTACTCCTTGAGTTACATCACCCACTATTTGGTCAATAGGGTGATCTTGGTGATGTCTCAAGAGCCTAGAGGTTGTGGGTTCATTCACTACTTCTTCCTCGTCCTCTAGTGTACTTTTACTCCCCTTAGATCATTGCCCTCCAAATGTAGGTCTTGGATTCTTTGGGCAAGGGGTTGGACTACTTCCATATCCTTATCAATTGAGGCTTTTCTAGGATAGGTATTTGTTGATTCATCAAATTTAACATTTGAGGACTCCTCAATCACTTTTGTCCTCTTAAACTCTATAACCCCTACTAGTGGATGAGTACCCAACTAGAATTCCTTCATCGGCTTTTGACTCAAACTTCCTTAGGTCATCTTTGGTATTTAAGATATACATTTTACATCCAAAGATCCTAAAGTAATGGACTTGTGGTATTCTCCCATTCCATAATTCAAAGGGTATTTTTCCTAAGAATCTATGTACCAACACCCGATTTTGAATGTAACAAGCGGTGTTAACCGCTTCGGCCCAAAAGTAGCTAGGAAGGGAATATGCATTAAGCATAGTCCTAGCAACTTCCTATAGGGCTCAGTTTTTTCTCTCAACTACCCCATTTTGTTGAGGAGTCCTTGGGCATGAAAATTCATGCTTGTATCCATTTTCGATACAAAATTGTGTGAAATTTGAATTTTGGAATTCCCCACCGTGGTCACTTCTAATTCGATTAATTTTGAGATGTTTTTCGTTTTCTACCATTCTACTAAATCCTATGAAGAGTTCTAGGATATCGTCCTTATGTTTCATAAAGTAAACCCAAGTAAACCTAGAAAAGTCATATACTATAACTAAACAATATTTACTCCCTACAAGTGAGGGAGTACTATGACAATCAAATAAATCAATATGTAATATCTCTAATGGTAAAGTAGTAGTGGTTAGGGTTTTACCTTTGTGTGATGATTTTGATTGCTTACTCTCTTGGTATGCATCACACAATTTGGTCTTCTCATACTTGATCATTGGTAGCCCCTTCACCAACTCTTCCTTGGCCACTCTTGCAATGCATCTCATGTTGACATGTCCAAGCCTCCGGTGCCGGCCACAACCACCATTCTTCTTCTTTAGACATGAAACACTTAGCTAAATTGTTAGAAGCATAGGCAAGATCAAGATAATACAAATTGGCCTCTCTATACCCTTCGAATATGACACTATTGGATTCATTATGCTTAATTATGCACTTCCAAGCATGAAATTCAACCCTAAAGCCCGCATCACATAACTAACTTACACTGAGTAGGTTAAACTTCATATCCTTAATTAAGAGTACTTTATGTATAGAAATTATGGGAGATACTTCAATAGTGCCCCTACCAATAATTCTCAATTTTCCACTATTTCCAAAGGAAACCGTCCCTTCTCTTAAGTAGCTAATAGTAGTAAACTTGCTCACATCTCCGGTTATGTGTCTTGAGCATCCACTATCTACTATCCATATAGTTGAGGTCTCCTTCACCTTTACCTATATAACATGAAAAACATACTCTTTTGGTACCCAAATTTTTAATCCATAAGCATCATTTAAAAATCTTTTAGGTACCCATGCCCTCCTTGTGTGCCCTTAGCCCCTAGTCTCCTAGATACACCAATCCTACCCGTAAGTGAGACAAAGGTCACTTCCTTTGTCTTTGGCCTATATCCTAATCCGACCTTGTTATAAACGGCCCTTTGACTGTTGATTATCATATCTAGGTTGCTAGAGCCTACTTGGAATTTCCTAAGTGCCTTGGTAAGGTCATCTACCTTTTTCCTTAGTTCCCTATTTTCAGTTTCAAGACATGAAACATGTGATGTAATAAAACTAGCATGTAAGTCTTCCTTAAGTTTGGTAGATTCTACTCTAAGCATGACAATCTCATCTTTTAATTCCTTAATCTTACTTCTAGCCTTAGCTAAATCCATGTTGGTGCTAGAAATAATCTTAACTAAAGTAGAGGAGGGTAAGTGGTATACCTCACTTACTGAAGCTTTTGACTCGGATGATGAAGAGGAGGAGTCACTTTCATCACTGCTTGAACTTCTTTCATCATCTGATGAATTTGAGTGGTCCATCGCCATGAGAGCAAAGTGTGAAACTTATTCTTCTTCCTCCTCTGAGGATGATGGATCATCCCACGTCGCCTTGAGGTTGGTGACATCCTTCTCCTTTCCCTTCGACCTCTTCTTGTCACCTTTCTTCTTCTCCTCCTTCTTGTCATCTCTTCTCTTCAGTTGAGGGCACTCGTTCTTCATGTGTCCCTCTTGGTGGCAGTTGTAGCATATAATGTCCTTGGCCTTACCCTTGCCTTTGGACCCTTTTCTAGCATAGGATTTGTTAGAAAAATTTCTGAAGGCCTTACGCATCTTTCTTACCATGAATGCCTCTTGGTCGCTATCCATTGAGGCGTTGGATTCCTCTGAATCGGATGAGGAGGAGTAGACCACCTTCTTCTTCTTTTTCTCCCTTTCTACAATAAAAGTAATACCCTTCTCTTTGGCCGAGACGTTAGCTTGCTCGTGCAGTTCAAATTCACAGAATAAATCATCTAATTTGACTATGGACAAGTCCCTTGATACTTTGTAGGCATCAACTATGGATGCCTACAAGGTAGTTCTTGGGAAGGCTTGTAGGACATACCTGATGATATCTCGGTTTTCGATCTTTTCTCCAATCACGTGGAGCTCATTGATGACCTCCTTCACCCTTCCATGCAGCTGGCTGACAGTCTCGTTGCTCTTCATGGATAGGGATTGGAGTTGGGCCACGAGCAAGTCCTTTTTTGCTCTTCTGGATTCGTTTGACCCTTCATTCAGTTCCACCAATTAGTCTCACAGTTCCTTGGCTCTCTTGAATGGCCCCACCTTGTTCAGTTGCTCCTTTGAGAGCCCGCACTGTAGTGTGGTGGTGGCCTTAGCATTGGACTACCCTCTTCATTATCTCTTTCGACCAGGATCTCATCGGTGTCGGTTCTCCTCTTTCATCGACGGGTGCATCGAAACCATCTGCAATACTAATCTAATTCTCAATAACGTTCATAAGGTAATATTGCATCCTACCTTTCCAATAAGCGAAGTCGTTCTCGTCAAAGAAGGGTGGTCGTGCAGTGCTGTATCCCTCTTGAAACGCCATTTAAACTTGCTCCGGTTGACGGTGAATTCTTCCGAAACGAACCGACTCTGATACCAACTGATGGATCGATGTGGCGTGCTGGGGGGGTCAATAGCACTTTTTCGTTTGAATCTCTTTACCTACGTTGTTAGTTGCGCAGCGGAAACAATAATATGCAAAGAAAATAAGAACAATGCTAACAACAATACTTTACTTGGTATCCACCCAGATGGGTGACTAATCCAAGGATCCACGCACGACACCACTTCCACTATGAAAAATCTCCTTCAGGTGGAGAAACCTTTACAGTGGTGGTCTTCCTCTTTACAGAATGTAGTAAAATGAGAGAGAGGAAGTAAAGAAAGCTTTTCACACGAGCTGCACTTCGTTATTGTACGGAACTGTACCGCTCACGCGCAAAAAGGCCCTCCTTTTATAGGAGAATAAGACAAACTCGCAGTCTGTCCAACCCCGCACCAGTCGACTGCCCCTGGGGCAGTCGACTGGCCTAGCATTAATTGTTAGCTAACGACTAGTTTTCGGGGTATACCAGTCGACTGCCTCTAGGCCAGTCGACTGGTAGAAGGCTGAAAACCTTCTGTGAGTTTTGGCAGTCGACTGCCCTCTGGCTAGTCGACTGCCCACTCACTCCCAGCCAATCTCCACATAGTCCTTCACGTATGCCTTCAGGTTCACTCCTTGGCTCGCCCCTTGAAGTCATCTTCCTCTGGCTCTCGTCCCTCGGATGCGCACACAAGCCTCCCTTGGCTTGCCTCCATGCCACCCTTCACGTGTGCCCTTGAAGTCCACTTCCCGGCTTGCCCTTGGAGTCCTCCTCCCTCAGCTCTCGTCCCTCGGATATGTCCACCATGTGTGATTTTCCAAGTCCTGCAAACTCAATCACACACATCAAATACAACATAACCCTCTAACCTTAAACATATTCACGCACACATCAAAACCATGATCTTTCAATCATTTAAGGGTCGATTGCCTCAACAAGTTCTGTATTCTATCATGTAATATACAAACAAACATGTATATTTCAGATAAGATACACATAATTTCAATTTAAACAATACACATATACAACATAAATATGTATACAACACAAAAGGTCCATAATACATTAGCCAATAATCAAGTTCAACAAGTCATGATATACAATAGATCCAGTAACCAAGTTCAATAAGTCATCGTATCCAAAAATCCTTTAAGTCTCAAAACCTAGAAAAGATATAAAAAAATATCATCATCCTCTTCTTCCAAGATATAAAAAGATATCATCATCCTCTTCTTATGCAACATACACTTCCTTCTCATTCTATACTTTCTCTTTTTCTTCTTTTCCTGCATCAAAAAATAAATTAAAAGTATCATTTTAAATAAGAATAAAATCCTATAAACTAATACGTAAAGACTTATTTCGTCTAACATAAATTTTTAGTTTCCACATCTTTTTTAGCCTCACCAACCCTTTCTGAATAAATTAATAGTACTATTAAAAAATATAACTAAATAACAAATATTTAAAAATTCTAATTCTGAGACAAATAACATTCATATACAACAAATTTTGATAGAACATTGTGTTTTCTCCTAACCGCATGAATTCTAGAAAATCAAATAAGAACTCGAAGAGAAAACATAATGTATATAAAAGCATGGATCTATTGTTTCATCGAATCATGACATAACGAAATAATAGGTGTAAACCGAAAGACAAGGAACCTGATTGAAGAGTCATTGTCCTTGTCATAGCGTCGTCGGCTTAATCACTGTGGAAGAAGATGCAACGGAATGAAGAAGAAGAATCTTCCAAGAGGCTTAGGTTTGACGGCGCCATAAAGTTTCTTGTCAATGGGGAACAAGAAACTAGGTCATTAAGATCACCTAAACCCTTGGAGACCTCCCCTTTATATAGCAATCCAATCTGTTATCAGTCCATAGATAATAACAGATTGGTCTAAAGGGTTCTATACATTGAACCCACATCCAATAATCCGAAACCCAATAAATATAAGTTAGATCACTTTAAGGGCTCAGATTGTATTTACTTGTGCAACTTACAAATAAGCCCACCTAATAGAGATAATAATAATATCCAATAATCTCCCACTTGGGCTATATGTAAGTTGTATAGTAAATACAAGTAAAATTTTAGTTGATATCAAACTTTATGGGTACAAGATACCCCTATAAATAATCTGGTCCATTAACTTCATTGGTATAGGACTAAAGAGGTCATAGCTACTGAATATGATCGTAACAAACCCCAACAGTAATCACAATACCAATGTCATTAACGACATAGATAAAGATGCAGATATATAGTGTTGAAATTACTTGAAATGTGATCAGTACATGTCAATTTTCAACTGGTCCAAAGCGACTTAAAAGAGTCTGATCATATTTGCAAACACCTTATGCTAAACTGCAACAGCAAATCATGATCCAAACTTTATGATTTCAAAAGGAATCTATATCATATTTACAAACACCAAATGCTAAACAGCAGTAGTAAATCATGATATCGTATTCAGAGCGTCAAACAAACATATGAATTCCCATTATTATTATTTTTTTAAACTTTAGGTACGTACAATAATCAAAATAAAAAAATGTTTGTCTTTATTAACATAGAGCAATAAAATAAATACAGACTCCCACTAGATGAGTTCTTCTTCCATAAGAAGAACTCCCATATCCATAACATGCGCATGAAACACCTTGGGCACCGAGCCTTTGGTAAGTGGATCGACCAACATGGAATCTGTGCTGATGTGCTCTACCATGATCTGACGACTCTGAACTCTCTCTTTAACCGCTAAAAACTTAATGTCTATGTGCTTGGACTTCGACGAAATACGGTCGTTCTTGGCATAAAGTTCTGCAGCTTTATTATCACAGTAGATCCTCAGTGGTCTGTCAATGCTATCAACGATATGCAATGCTGTGATGAAGTTCCACAGCCAAATCCTGTGATTGGATGCTTCATAGTATGCTACCAATTCTGCCTCCATAGTAGAAGTAGCTACTAGCGTATGCTTGACGCTCTTCTAAGATATAGCCCCTCCAGCAAGCATGAAGATGTAGCCTGAAGTGGACCTCCTGCTATCTAAGCATCCAGCAAAATCGGAGTCTGAATAACCAATCACCTCCAGATGATTTAACCTCCGATACGTGAGCATGTGTCTTTTAGTTCTTTGCAAATACCGCATCACTCTTTTAATTGCTTTCCAGTGCGACGGTCATGGGATATTAACATATATGCCTAACATCCCAACTACAAATGCTATATTTGGTCGAGTGCAAACTTGTGCATACATGAGACTTCCCACTGCTGATGCATATGGGAATTGTTCCATCTCCTTTATTTCAAGTTCAAGTCGTGGAAACTACTGCAAACTGAACTTGTCACCTCTTGACACAGGTGTGTCACCAGGTGTACAATTCTGCATGCCATACCTTATAGGCACCTTCTCAATATAGGCTTATTGTGAAAGTCCAAGAATGCCTCTTGATCGATCACGACAGATCTGAATGCCTAGAACAAAAGATGCTTCACCAAGATCTTTCATTTCAAATTTACCAGATAGAAATGACTTGATTTCATGCAGTAGACCCTTATTATTGCTCACAAGCAATATATCATCCACGTACAAATCAAGTATAACAAACTTGCTCCCACTGAACTTGACATATATTACTGATCAACGAGGTTCTCTCTAAATCTAAATGAGGTAACCACTTGATCAAATTTCCTGTACCATTGACGGGATGCCTGCTTTAAACCATAAATGGACTTCTTTAATCTACATACTAGGTGCTTTGAGTCTGAGGACTCAAAGTTCTCCGGTTGCACCATATATATAGACTCCTCTATATCTCCATTGAGGAATGCAGTCTTTACGTCTATTTGATGTAGCTCCAAATCAAAATGAGCTACAAGTGCCATGATTACCCTAAGGGAGTCTTTCGTCGACACAGGTGAGAAAGTCTCCTTATAATCAATGTCTTCCTTTTGAGTGAATCCCTTGGCAACAAGACAAGCCTTATACCTTTCGATATTGCCCTTCGAATCTCGTTTGGTTATAAATATCCATTTACAACCAACGGGTTTCGAACCTTCAAGCAATTCGACAAGTTCCCAAATGTCATTGTCTGCCATAGACTTCAACTCTTCTTGCATGGCGTTACTCCACCTTTCAGGGTTAGAGCATTGTTTGACTTCTTGGAAAGATGTAGGATCACTTTCCAACCCTATATCAAACTCATGCTCTTGGAGATAAACATAATCACGAGAATTTGTGCTTCTCCGTTCCCTTGTGGATCGCCTTAAGGGCACTTGTGTTTGAGGTGGTTGAGGTACTTGCTCATCAATATGAGGCAATACTTCAACATCAGTGGTAGGCTTCTCCAATTTCATTGGAGATGTCATGGGAATATCTTGGTCCACTACGCTCACTGGATGTGCAATATCCATAATGTGTGGTATGGTAACCATACCACCACTGATTGCACTAGTAGTGACAATAGGAGGATTGCCAACGCTTTCCTCAAAAGATACTTCCCTGACTTTATCGCTCCCACTATCCTCAATAAACTTGGCATTTCCCATTTCGAAGAAGGATCTATTAGATGGATCATAAAATTTATACCCCTTTGATCTCTCAGAGTAACCTACAAAATTACAGCTAACAGTTCTTGAATCCAGTTTCTTTTCATTTGACTTGTAAGGCCTAGCCTCAGCTAGACAACCCCAGACGTGTAAATACCTAATGCTAGGCTTTCTACCCGTCCACATCTCGAATGAGGTTTTAGTTACTGTCTTACTAGGTACTCTATTGAGAAGGTAAACTGCAGTCTTGAATGCCTCACCCCACAAAGACTCCGGTAGAGAAGTGAAAGCTATCATACTTCTCACCATGTCTTTTAGGGTTCGATTGCGACGCTCAGCTACACTATTCTGACTGGGTGTACCAGGCATGGTATACTGAGGCACAATCCCACACTCAGCAAGGTAATTTACAAAAGGTCCTGGACGTTGTTCACCTGATCCATCATATCTACCGTAATATTCTCCTCCACGGTCGGATCGGACGGCTTTAATTTTCTTACCTAGTTGAAGTTCAACTTCGGCTTTGAAAATTTTGAACATGTCCAAAGATTACGACTTCTCATGAATAAGGTACAGATAGCCAAATCTAGAATAGTCGTCTATGAAACTAATAAAATATGTGTGCCCATTCCAAGATGCCTTAGGGAATGGTCCACAAATATCTGTATGTATTAGCTCCAAAATGTCACTACAATGGCCAGCCCCTTTGTTCCTTTTGTTAGTTGTCTTCCCCTTAACACACTCTATGCAGACATCAAAGTCTGACATGTCAAGGGAATCAAGAATTCCATGTGACATTAACCTTTCTAGGCGTTATTTGGATATATGTCCTAAACGCCTATGCCACAACATAGAAGAATTCTCGTTGGTCAATTTATGTTTCGTACCTATACTATGCATTATCACGTTGTCAGTCGTAGGAGTAAAGGTGTTTAATTTATAAAGCTTATCAACCAAGGAACCATTCCCAATCAAAATTGAATTATAGAAAATACTAAACATTTCATTTCCAAATGAACAAGAATAATCTGATTTGCCCAAACAAGAAATTGAAATTAAGTTTCGTCTGAAAGACGGTACAATGAATGTATTCTCCAAATCCAAATAAACATCAGTTCCTAAATAAAGCCTAAAAACACCAATAGCCTCTACTGCAGCCTTTTTTCCATTCCCCGTATAGATGTATCTTTCACCATCAAGTGGAAGTCGGCTCCTGAGACAACCCTGCATAGTGACACTTATGTGAGTAGTAACACCAGTATCTATCCACCAAGTGTCAATGGGTACAATAGCTAAATTGACTTCTGAACTAACAAAGTTGAGAAGTTTACCTTTCTTTACACGCCAGTTGGCGTACTTGAGGCAGTCTTTCTTCATATGACCTTTCTTCTTGCAAAAGTAACAAGTGGATTCCTTATCCTGCTTCTTTTCCTCCTTATGGTTATTGCCTCTAGAATCTGCAGTTTGCTTTCCCTTACCTTTGTTATTGATCCTCTTTCGCTTCTTGCTCGCATTTTGAGAACCAGATGCTAAGTGAGCACTTTCAGATGTCTCAATCTTCAGTCTCCCCTCCTCTTGCACGCATTGAGCAATAAGCTCATTCAATGTCCACTTTTCCTTTTGAGTATTATACAATATCTTAAAAGGAGTGAACCGTGCAGGCAGAGACATCAAGACGAAATGCACTAACATACTCTCAGACATATCGAGTTTTAGTGCTTTCAGACTTATCGCTATATTGGATATCTCCATAATGTACTCCCTTATATTTCCTTTACCACTGTACCGCATGATTACCAACTTCGTAAGAAGTTGAGGTGAATCGGTCTGCTAGTTGGTTAAGGAAACTCTTAGCATCTTCACTCTTTGTTATTGAGCCCTTTATTTGTGTCGGTATGGAAAGCTTCATGATGCTTAGACTCATGCGATTTGATTTCTCCCACAGCTGAAATTTAGCCCTCTGCTCTATAGTGCTAGCACTGGTTAAAGGTGCGGGACAATCATTCCTTAATGCATAGTCCAAGTCCATGCAGCCTAAGACTACGATCACGTATTCTTTCCATTCAGCAAAATTCGAACCAGTTAATGTTGGGATGTTATTAATGTTGGCAGTTACAGATTGCACTGAAAAAAAATTTATTTAAGCTCATGATTTAACTAAAGCCAAGAACATATATATAATAAAATTATGCAAATAAATAAAATTTTAAATACATTTAAATGAGCTCCTTATGAGATACCAAATACAACATTGTATTTTAGTGTAGATTAAAATATAATTTGTTAGCAGTACTCTCTGATATAACTCAACCTTTAATTGACCACACAATGTGCCTTCCTTTAGGCCGACCCATTGCGTGCATAATATGAAACTTTATATGAGATATATTTTGGTCCATAGTTTACAACAACTTTAATCTGCCACACAATATGTCTTCCTTTGGGCCGACATATTTTGTGCATGATTAGAACAAAAATAAATTATGTTCAATAATTATAAACTATCTTGAACATATATCTAGCATAAAAGTAACCTTCCTTTAGGTCGATCACTCTTAGCATAGATATACGTCTACCAACATAAAATACACTAAACCGATCTAAGGTGTATTCCTTTGGGCCAACACAATAGTTCAATTTAATAGCATGTTATGTAGATAGACCCAAGAAAATTCTAGATATTTAATTAAATAGATAATTTCTTTATTAGTCTTGACACCTCAAAAATTAAGCTCATTAATCGATTGACACTATATGGTAATCAAATGGTATGATCCAATTGATTATCCCAATCGATCTAACAACTTAATATATATACGACTATATCATATATAGAACCCTCCTTTAAAAATTAGAGTTTCTTTATGGTTCTATAATTAAATAATATTATTTAATTTCTGGATCATTATGCATTAAAAGAGAATATTTAATGCATTAATATATATATATATATATATATATATATATATATTAATATATATACGATTTACGTATATTAATATATATATATATATATATACTATTTACGTATATAATAATATATTTTTTTCTTTCATTTACTGTTCACGTGATAATTTTTTTTTCTTTCGTGAAACCATTTCTTTTGCAAAAAAAAAACACATCCATAAGAAAAATTTAATCTATATCATTTCTAATTCATCTTATCAATAATTTAAGATGATAATTGATTAAATCAAATTTATTCTATTCACAATTTTAGACTTGATAATCAATTGATTGACCAAGTCAATCGATTAAACCATCACATTTTAACCTAAAAATTAGATTAAATATGATAGTTCTTCCGTCGTTTTCATATGTTTCACATAAAATATGAAAACTTAGAAAATAAATCTATCCTAGAATTTTCTTTTATATGATTTTCGACGATAAAAATTGTATTATACTAGGAAAACTTAATCTAGCATACATATAATAAATCGACAAAAAAAATTTAAACTTTATTACAAAAAAAAACGATGAAACAAAGCCAAGACTCTGATACCAATTGATAGAACATTGTGTTTTCTCCTAACCGCATGAATTCTAGAAAATCAAATAAGAACTCGAAGAGAAAACATAATGTATATAAAATCATGGATCTATTGTTTCATCGAATCATGGCATAACGAAATAATAGGTGTAAACCGAAAGATAAGGAACCTGATTGAAGAGCCATTGTCCTTGTCGTAGCGTCGTCGGCTTGATCCCTGTGGAAGAAGATGCAGCGGAAAGAAGAAGGAGAATCTTCCAAGAGGCTTAGGTTTGACGGCGCTGTAAAGTTTCTTGTCAATGGAGAACAAGAAACTAGGTCATTAAGATAACCTAAACCCTTGGGGACCTCTCCTTTATATAGCAATCCAATCTGTTATCAGCCCATAAATAATAACAGATTGGTCTAAAGGGTTCTATACATTGAACCCGCATCCAATAATTCGAAATCCAATAAACATAAGTTAGATCACTTTAAGGGCTCAGATTGTATTTACTTGTGCAACTAACAAATAAGCCCACCTAATAAAGATAATAATAATATCCAACAAATTCAACTAGAACCATCACCACTATCATCATCATTATCATCGTCACTATCAACACCAAAACCAGGAGGAATCTGACTTGGATCGAGGCTTAATTAAAGATGTTGCATTATGGAGTTATGTTGTTAGTGCAATTCACTAATTTCCTAATCTCTTTGCCCCGGATCTCTTTACAATATTTTCTCTTTCAAATTGTTAACCTCTGTAGTCAAGTTATTTATTTGTACTCTTATTGTTGGGGTGGAAGAAGAAGATGTACCAACAACTTTATAAGTTCTGCTTAAAGAACTCATTCCCAATATCCTTCTCCCATTTGGTCTACCACTCGCCTCTAGCCATATACTCATATTATTACCAATAGAATACTTAGATCCGTCATTATCATTACTAGCACCTGGACTTCTCTATACTAGCTCTAGTTCATGTATTATCATGAGAAAAATTAAAATAAATTTACAATAACAATATAATAAAAAACATATAATTAGATATAATGACAACGCATATAATATAAAGATAGAGCAGTTACGTAATAGAATTTATTAATAAAAGTTAAGTTATAAATTAATATCTATGATTAGTCCAAATCTTAATTACTTTAGCTCTCTCCCTGGTCCAAGTCTTGTCTTTTTATTAAAATGTATGGGTGAAAATATTTATGAATAATGGGTTCGTCCCCAATTTCTTGGTAAAAAAACATAGTTAAAATAATTGAATAGTCTGAAATAGATTAAAAAATTAGTGTTTGAAAAAAATATCAATCTACATGTATGTTCATTGATATTGATTAAGCTTCCCGCATATGTCATAGATGAGTCTCCAGAACTATGAGCTTGATTTATTTTATTCTATTGACTCATTTCTTTAGTCTTCTTGGTTTTCCAAAAATTAGAGATCTTGACTCAATTTTCCTTGGCGATGTAGGATGGTTTTCCCCCCTAGTCTTCGCATGATTAAGTACATATTAGATGTGATTGTCATATTTTTTCTTAAAAATCCTCTTTATTTTCAACTCTTCATTCGGGTCCCAATTGAATATCCACTAGAATGAAACAAATAATTGATTATATATTCACTTTAATTTCACATATAAACTAAAGGGGATATTCCTTAAACTCATTCCACTAGAGCTCTTTTGTGGGTATTGGAGTGTTTGTATATATCATTGAAGCCTTCCCTCATGGTTAATCACTCTTCTATTAATCTCATGAATAACACATACAAAATTTTCAAATCTATCATAAAGTTACAAACAAACAATGTTAAATAATTAAAATAGTTTAAAAAATAAAATATTTTGAATTATTTATGAAGCTCCATTAGGGACTATAGACTTTCGAATATCTTGCATCTCAGCAACTAAGTGTTGGTGCAGGAAGCACCATATCGAACCTTGTTTTGATATTGGCAAAGGATTCAAAGTTAAGTACTATTTGTACTCTAAATATGTTTACTCAAGTGTGCAGGAAAGTCCTAGTTGATCTAGGCAATAAGTCCTAGCCGCGGGCTGGGCAACTAAGTCCTGACATAAGGTTGGGCAATAAGTCCTGGTCGTGGACTGAAAACTAAGACCTAGCCGAGGGCTGGGCACTGAAGACCTGATTCGAGGAATTGGGCACTAAGTCCTGGCCGAGGGCTGGGCACCTAAGACCTGACCAAGGGTTGGCACTAAGACCTGGCCGAGGGCTGGGCACCGAAGACCTGGTTCGAGGAATTGGGCACTAAGACCTTGCCGGGGGCTGGGCACCGAAGACCTACTCGGAAGGTGGGCATGAAGACCTGGTCAGGTGCATCGGGCAAAAGTCCAATCGGAGGAGCCGGTTGGCAAAAGGTAAACTCACCTGAGAGGAGTAGGTGAGGACGCGTTCCCCGTCGAAGGAACAGTAGGCGTCGGTTCGACCTAGGGTTCCATTTGGGAGACCCAAAGTCAGAACCAAGACAGCTACGGCTATAAAAACTAACTAACATTCTTGCCTTGTTTGTTGTTGGAACTAACCTTGGATGCAGGGACCAAAGGAACGTGTTTCTGCAGCTCAGAACGCCCCAAAGGAGAGGGGCAGCAGCTGGGCTAGGCGCCCGGGAGGTCCCGGGCGCCCAAGGTCAAAGCCAAATGAGCAGTTGAGCAAGAATCGCTTCGAAGACTTACTGGGCCAGGCGCCCTGATGGTCCCGGGCGCCCTGATGGTCCTGGGCGCCCCCAGTGTCTCGGGCGCCCTGGGTCCAAGCCAACCAGCCAGTGAAGCAAACTCAGCCGCGAAGCCAAACAGACCAAGTCAACCGGGGCACCCCCAGTGTCCCGGGTGCCCCCGTCAGCTCCGAGGCCGATTCTGGAGGGATAAGCGCTGACCGAGCTGCGGATGAGGTTTCTCAGATCCTTAGGCACGTGTTAGGCGCCCCCAGCGTCCATGGAGCCCCCAGGAGTGCTATAAAAGGGGCTCGACCCCAAGGCTTTGACACATCAATTTTCCAACGCCTTTACGCTCTTCGTTCAAGCGCTCTGCTCTGGAAACCTCCGATCTTGAGATTCTAGCGCCGCCGACGACCCTCTGCTCCAAAGAACGATCCACACCGGGCGTCGGTAACAAAGAGTATAATTTTCTTTACTGCACTACTACTGTAACAATCTTTGTAAATCTTTGCGCCATTATAGAATTGCCCGCAGTAAACTGTCAAGGACTGTGGGCCTTGGAGTAGGAGCCAACCGCGACTCCGAACCAAGTAAAAATGCTTGGGTTCCGTGTATTTGTTTTAAATTTTCACTGTGCATTCTCTTTTCTAATCCGAAATGCTTTTACGATATTCACCCCTCTCTATCGTGTTTTCTCGATCCAACACTGAGTGTCTAGCTGAAGAACTTGCATGGGTATTGGCGAAGGTGAATGGGAAGCTACTAGTAGAGGTGCACGAAAAGGACCGCAATTGATAGGGTCGATGTTGGTAAAATGCCTCGCGCTGAAGCATATTTGCTAAGACTATTCCCTCTATAGCCAACCTGAGGTGACCATCATGGTGTCGACCGAGGCAGCGACCAGTCTGAGGTGACGCCAGAGGTCACACCTGACCTCTTCGGTCGGCAGCTATGGCTGGCTAACCTTAGTGCCCGGTGGTTGGTAACCTCAGCGCAACTCGCCGCACCCAGATCCAGCCTGTGAGGGGAGGGGAGGAAGCTTACTGATGCACCTCTCCAAACTCTCATTCGTCGCCGCCTCTGGAAGTATTTTAGGGGGGATTAGGGAATTTTGGGGATCATGAGATATGGGGAAGAGGGCTGAAGGTGTTAAGTTAGGATTCTTGGAGACGAATTATAATTAGTCACCAAGTTCATCACCAGCTTTTGTGGTCGGCAGCCTAAGGGCACCTCGCCACGACCAAATCCGGTCGGGGAGGGAAGGTGAAATGAGAGGGGATGAGAGGAAGTTTACTGCCGTTGCACCATTGTTTGTGGGCTATGTAAACATTTTTTTATAATGCAAGTATCTGGCTTTTCAAACCGATTAATTCTTGAAGTAATCGATCCGATCCCATATTAATTTTTCATCGACCACTAGAGTAAATTAAAATGTGCTAACAAAGACCTATCTAAATGCTCAACGTTCTAAAATTTATCATCCCACCAGCATTCACCTCAGACAATCCAGTATCACCGCCCCGCCATAGGTACATAAATCATGAGGGGTGTGAGAGCAAATAAACCCCTTCATGACTGTACGAAGGGTATGCAAATGAAAATAATTGGTCTGTATATAAGCTATATACATGGAATGACCCCAAGGGTATAGTTGAGTTGATTATCATATGACAGATTTACAAAATTGAGCAAAGATCATTAAATTCTGGCATTGCTTGAGGAAGTATCCTCTCATACGATGGCTAATTTCGATTTTTTAATTTACTTCTTCTAATAATATAAGACAATCATAAGTGTCTCTATGAATTTTATATTTTGTAGAATATATGCATGGGATGGAGACATGAAAGAAAAAATGAAGTAAACATATGAAATGTGATTTTACATGCATAAGTCAGGGTTGGCTCAAGCTTATTTAAGGCCCTAGGCGAAAAAATACGTCTTTAATATTGTTTTAAAAAATTTTACTTGTCCATTTTCATTTGGACTTACAACTAACAACCGACTTGGTCGAAAATAAATATGTTCAAAATCGTTTAAAAAACTATGAAAGATAAAAAATATATATCTAATTACTCAAATGAAAGACGAAGATAACAACCCTTATAAAAAGGAATAAATGAAATGGGACAATAGAAAAAATCATGTTTCCATCCTCAACTCATCATCACCGTAAATCACAAAAAATAAATATATAAAATGATAAAACTCAATATAATTCTTAGAAAATGAAGATCATAACGAGATCAAACCAGCCATTATCATTTATTAAGAACTAAATAAGTCATTTTAACAAAAGAAAAAAATAAATCATAGTTTTCATCACCTAAACCAAAATAGTTACAAATGATAGAATAGAAATAAAAGTAAAATCAAAAAATTTATTTATATAAATACATATAAATAAAAGCAAAACTTAATGTTTATCAAGAAAGCGAAATGACAAAGATATCTAACTTACTATGTAAAAATACGGTGATTCGGAAATTTGAGGACTAGGGTATAATTAAGCAGACTTCAGGGACCTAAATGCATATGTGGCATGATTAAGTAAACCCTAGCCCTTTAGCCTTCGCCCAACCTCGCCCAATAGGCGGCGCTGCACGCGAGCCTCTGCCGAAGCCAACCCGAGATCGCGCCGTCTTCTCCTCTTCCCATCTCCTCGCCTCTCGCCTCTTGCTTCTCCATCTTCTTCGCATCTTCCTCGGCCGAGCGAAACAACTTCGTCCTCTCTTTGTGCGATTGGGATACTGGAGAAGCCGCGATCTCCTCTTCCTCAAGCGTGGATCGGCCATCCGTCCGCTTCCCGATCTTCCCACCTGGCGCTGGAACTTCGCCGGATTCTGAACAAGGAACATCCGGCGAAAACAAGAATTGCTAAGCTCATGTGAGGGATTTGCCTAGCCTTGGGAAGGTGGATCTAGGGTTTGGATCTTGTGTTCAATTCTTCTGTTGGGTTGCTTCGCCAGTTCGGAGAGGAGAGTCAAGCTCGCAGTCGATCTCAGGTAAGACTCTTTAAGTGTAGATCTGATTGAAATGGGGTTTCTGCTTGGATTTCGATTGTGATACTGCTCTATTGAATTGTTTGGAGGTTAGATCTAGTTGAACCCAGTTTCTGATGTTGTTCTTCTGTTTTGGGTGCATCTTTGAATCCTACAGTTCTTGGTCATTTTGGTGTTGATCGGTTTTTGGGATGAGAAGCAGGATTCGTGTTTGTTTGCCTCTAATCGGATTGGTTGATCTATGCTATGTTGATTCGTGGATTTTTGTTGCTGATCTTGTTTTGTTTGGCGTTCAATTGAGTCTGATGTAGAAGACTTTGGTGTTACTTTTGAGTAGGTTTTGCTCGGAATTGGATCCTGTGATCAGTGAGGTTGGATTTGTTGATCAGTGTTGTGAGTTGGTGGTGTTCCGAGTGTATCTTGGGCAGTTCAGTTTCTGCCATTGATCATCTTGATCATGTTTCGACTTGGGTTTTTGGTGGTTTAGGGTTCTGCCGTGAGTACTTCATTGGTACTTTATTTAGATTGGATTGAGATTTTGCTACCCTTGCTCGTGGTTTGTATGTCTCTATTCTTGTTTGGACTCGGCACTTGGTTTAAGTGGTTAGATTCCATGTTGTGAATAGCTGATGCAAACAGGTGTTCGGGTGTTTGGAATTTGTCCTAGAAGGCATGATTTCTGTTGTGTTTTGAGATGGCAGTGTGTTTGTTTGGAGTATTAGGGTATTAGATTAGGGTTGGTGCTAATCTGGATTTGGGACTTGCTTAGTGTTGATTTGGGTTGTTGTAAAGTTAGGAGTTGATCCCAATATTAGTAGTGTGTATCTTAGCCGATTTGTAGATTATACACTTAGCTAAGTTGTATTTGTTATTTGTGTTGATGCAGGACGTTGAGTTGATTCACTCATTGCAGATACTATTTCTAGACGGGAGGTTCTCGACGCCTGGACTTCTTCATATCGAGGCGGGTACCTCTTTTATGCATAGTTAGACATAGTTAGCAGTAGGGATATCTGATATCTGTATCTCTGTGATCTTGCTTCAGTAGTTGTATCCGTTAGCTTTACTGCTTACTATATTTGTATGGATTGATGATGCACAGATTACCTTATACCTTACGCTAGGATTTAGGTATTGGTGCATACCGGTTATCTGGACTACTGCATATCATGTAGATGACAGCAGGGATAGATAGTGGATGTTGCATGGGATAGTGACATGCACCATTATTGCACGTAGCATAGGGGACGACCTTTGACTCCCTGGAGGTTGAGATGGGTCGTCGTACTTGCTACTCGTCCTACCTATCCGATGATAGCAAGGGACGTTTAGAGCGTTACTTCACCCGATGGTGGGGTACGTGTATGGTCTCCGACCCTACCCATTCGGTCTCGCGTGTGCATTATCGACCGTCTGTTCGTGCAGGGAAGACCAGGTCACAGCCCTACCCATATGGTCCCGCGTGTGCATTATTGACCGGGGCGTCAGGGGTGACCCATGCTGCATCATGAGCATACTGTGCATTGATGCATATGATTGTGTTTGCTGCACTTGATTGCTGCACTTGATTGACATGCATACTACCGGGTTTGGATCGACACAGGTAGGTATGTAGTCCCTTTACTGCTTATGGTTCAGTTCTGTATCCTTCTTACTGCAGTTATCTTCAGTACTGTGATAGATAGATTGACGGTGACTTGCTGCTATTATTTCTTCCTATGCACATTAGACTGTATTCGCTGAGTTCTTAGGACTCACCCCGTTGGCTATGTTTTTCTCTTATCAGGATGATCGTCTGGATTGTTCAGCAGCCTGTCCCAGTTCATGTGTCTTCGAGACGATTTTCGCCTGTCTTTTGGTTGGGGTACATGTTGGTACCCGTTTCTTTTATTCATTGTATTTCTTTTCATTTCCGCTGTTGGTATGTTATACTCTTTTGTGACGTCTATTTTACGGCAGGATAGTTGTACTTTTGTGTGCCATGGAGGCCTCAATTTTGTTTTGGTTTTGTCGTAAGTCGTACCGGTACACAACCTTGTCGTCGTTTTCGTTTCTATTAATTGCAGACGGTTGTTCCAGCCCTATAGGCTGAGGTACAATCATCTGGGATGGTCGTAGAGGTTAGGTTTCCGAATTGTCCGTCGATCGAGGGAGTGGCAGTCCGGTCGGTATCGGACGAGCGGCTTCTCGGGGCGTGACATACTATTACTTAAAAATAATAAAATCTTCTATTTCGATCGAACACAATATGAATGAATCCCTCAACATTTGAACTTAATCAAGCAAGGAATATAATAGCACCAACTGAATCAACGTGATAGCGTTAGGTGTAATTTCTCTTTCCTAATATTAACGAGCGAGAGAAGTACAAGGAGGGGAGCTAGTCAAGGGAAGAGGGGAAACTAAAAAAAACTAATATTTTTATTTTGCATTGCATGGATAAATTTTTTTTTTCTAATTTATGTTCCTACCAATCAGAAGAGAAAGCATCATTAATAAAACAAAATTTAACGAGAGAATGCTAGGGTTGAAAAATATTAAAAAGGAATACATTAGATCTTACAAAATAACATACATAATAAAAATTAAATTTAAAATATTAAAAAAAGAGCCCCTCTATCTATTGGAACCATAATAATATTTTTATAAAATTTATATTTTTGACTAAAAAAAAGAGATACGTAAATTTTTTTTATCAAGGCTTTATTCTTTTCCATTCATTTAAAATATATAATAAAAATATATTTAATATATCAAAAATAATGACCCCAATAAAAATGGATGCCCTAGACATAATCCTTAATAGTCTATGCCTAAAGACAGCCATAAATTATACTAAACTACAATTATAGTCTCTATTATAATATTAAATGACATTATCAATATTGTTAAATTATATTATATAATAAATAATAAAAGAATTACATTACAGCTATTGTAGTAAACAAAAGCGATTAGATTCACATGTTTTACTCATAGTCCTTCACAAATTATGTGAAGGGAATTATATTACAGCTTAAAAATAATATTGAAATAGTTAACATTGAATTTCAGACGACTGATTTAATATCATAAAAAAAAATTCTCAACCATTAAAATAAATTAAAAAAATGCTCATGACAAACAATTGAAAAGTTCAAAATCCCATAATTACACATCTTATTTTTTTAAAAAAAATCTCTACAAATACATTGTAAGTAAGGAATTATATTACAACTAAAATCACATCTTAGTTGTCGTAGCTTAATTATTACTAAATTAATTATAAATTATTAAACTTTTTCATAAATACTATTATGTCATATTTTATGCACTATTAAATTATAGTTTAGATGCTACTGAAGAAAAGTTCATACTTTTCTCACCGTGGCAAGCGTTGTCATTTGAAAGAAGTGACAACTTCCTAAACGGAAGAACCTTATCCAATAAAGCACTCCGTCACCCCCGATTCCAAGACCATTTGAAAGTAGCAGAGAGCACAACGAGAGCCTAGTGAACTTCGGAGGGGAATAAAAATATCGCTCATTTCGAATAATTCACTGTGTTCCTAAATAAAATACATGCATACCCATAAATCACGAGGGAAAGAGATCTAAGTCTAGTGAAATTTTTAGTAGGAAAAGATGATTCGTTCATTTTTAATTTCTTTATCAATTTGTCTCAGGATTAATATAGATGAGATAAATTATGAGAGTTACTAGTTCGAATACTGTGACTAATATGTGAGGAGAACGGACATGTTGACTTTATCAGATTTTAACCCTAAATCTCTTGATGATAATACTCATATATTAATCATCAGTTCATTTCGTGAGGACAAATCCTTTATTGCTCCAGCTTAAGTAACAAGCTGATGCAACTCAGCTCAGCAAAATAACATCTACAAACAATTAAAACTTGGGTAAATTTTTCTAAACTCCCCACTTACTAAGTTAACTTTGCATGCAATCCCTACCCAAATATTTCTTTGCATGCAGTCCCTGATGTGATGTTTGATGAGTATTATTTGAAGAAAATTGAGTATAAAAGTTAAAAAACTGAGTATGGCAGTTTGCATCCACCACATTAATAATCTTGTACTCAATTTTCACTCTTTTATACTCAAATTTCACTCTTTTATACTCAATTTTCACTGATGTATACTCATTTTTTATCCTTTTATACTCAATTCCATTAGGGAGCAAAAACAAATAAAAATTTATGTGGGGAGTGAAGACAAAGTTTGACTCCCCATTAGGGATTTAAAGCAACTTTATCGTTAAAACTTTCTAATTCTAAAATGTTGACCAGGTAATAAATAAATATGGGATAACCGATTCGGTCCATGAAAATTTCTCACTATCACCGGGGAAAACTTTGATATATAGTTAAAAGCCTAATCCACACTTAATGAACCTTTTCATCATCTCTCTCGGCCGCATGCCCTAGCTTCAACTTCAAGATAAAATCAATTTGCTGACCTTTACTTCTGTCCCAAACCTCCTCCTACCAAACTCCAATATCTCCGGCATAAGCAAAATCAGCGATGACAAGTGACAACGCCATGACTTCTCTTTCTCTCCAGTCAGCTTCTCTCCATGCATATATTCAGGATAGTAATCCAACCCCGTTATGCTTCTTAAGCAAGGCTATATGAGTGATCCCATACAGTGGTCTCCACAATTCGATGTTTCTCTGCCCTACAAATTCCAAGCAGCAAGGGCAGCATCTTGTCCCTCATCGAGTTGCAGGAAAACGACCCGAAAATGTTCGCCATGGATTCAGTAGAGGAGAGTGTCAGTGTTCCTCCTGCTGCTAAGTTGCTAGTCGGCGTTTCACTTGATGGCAGAGAAAGCTCGCAGCTGCTTGCATGGTCTGTCACTGTTGCTCATCCAAATGACACCATTGTCGCCTTGCATGTTCTTGGTTGGTATCAGTTGGCCCGTCAAGTTTGCAATTATTATAAAAATTAGATTTTTATTGGTTTCGATGAGTGTAGCAGTTGGGAAAGAAGAGAAGGGGATGAGTTTTGAGAAGAGCATGTTTCGCCAGGCTAAGGCTTTTGTGATCTCTGCTCTTGGAGAGTTTGCTGAGATATGCCAAACTAAACAGGTATAAATCGACGCAAATTACTTAAACTGAGTAATGAGATGCAAAAATGGACGTCTATAGTGCGTGCTCTGTTTCAGGTGAGGTTGGAGGCAAAGGTGAGGGCTAGTTCTAGCATTGGAAGAGGACTCACTGATGAAGCAGCATTAAATGAGGCCAGCTTCCTTGTTCTTGGCAGGTCAAGGAATTTACCAAGAAGGTGAGCCCTGCTGCATAAGTTTCCCCCCAAATTTTAGAATTGGATACTACAAACTGATCCAGTGATCACGTTAATATCTTTCTCTGGAATTTCAGGAACTCCTTCGAAATTATAAAGTATTGCTTCGAGAATGCTCCTGAAGGCTGCTCGATAGTCGGCATCGGTTTGCAGCAACCTCCAAGAAAAGATCGTGATTTAGACTCGTCGACATGCGATGGTACAAGCAATCTATCTTCCGAAACTAAGTTGAATCTTCTCTCGTTATGATGAATTAAGCAGCATCGACAATGGCAATGCAGACAACACCAACATGGCTAAAGTTCTATCTCCATTTCACAAGCTCTTAGGATCAGCTTCAAAGAGGGGAAGCCAAAATTCTTCGACCGAAAGCATTTGCGAGAAAGATTCACCGAGGGGAGTCCTGGAAGCAGTGGAGGACTGCTCGAGCACATGCAACAGTGTGACTCTCCGGCGCAGTCGGGCCAGCTTCTGGAGGAGGCTGTCCTCCCTGAAGCTCTTCTTTCCTCTGTCTCGCTCGGCAGGAGATTTCATGGGCAAGGACAGCGAGATTTGTTCTTCTTACACTGAAGATCTGAAGCCTTCTTGGAGATGCTTCAGCTACGACGAGATTTCGCGTGCCACAAATAGCTTTCACGCAGGTGGGATGACAAATAAACAATTTGGAATGATCAGTGATGTTTCATTGATTGTTCAACTCATCTTAATTTCCTATTGATCTTGGAGACCAGACAACTTGGTGGGGAGAGGTGGATTTGCAGAAGTGTTCAAGGGAACCCTTCACAGTGGCCAGAGAGTGGCAGTAAAAACCTTGGCCAAAGGAAATGGCGACCAGCAGAAGGAGAAAGAGTTCCTGGTCGAGCTTGGCATACTTGGGCATATCTGCCATCCAAACACAGCCAATTTGATTGGCTGTTGCATCGAGAACGGCCTCCACCTGGTCTTCGATTTGTCCTGCAATGGCAGTTTGGCATCAGCACTTCACAGTGCGACATCTGCCAATCACTCCCTCATTTCATCCTCTCATGTTTAAATTTACTCAGCTTCTCGCTGCTCCAGGTAAAAACGGCAAGTTTCTGGAGTGGCCAGTGAGGTACAAGATCGCCATTGGAGTAGCCAGAGGTTTGCATTACCTCCATAAATGCTGCAGGCATCGCATCATCCACAGGGACATCAAGGCGTCCAATGTTCTTCTCGGTCCAGACTTTGAACCCCAGGTGGAACTTCAGCTAAACAAAATATGTTAGCATGATTGTGTAGCCTTGATTCTTCTTTTTGCTTGTTTCAGATTTCAGATTTCGGACTGGCAAAATGGCTTCCTAAACAGTGGACTCATCACTCCGTCATTCCGATAGAAGGCACTTTCGGGTAACATCAGTAATCAGCAGATTTTAAGAAAGATAGAGAATTGAGAAAACATATGAGCTTTGTTCGTGATGAGCAGGTATCTAGCACCAGAATACTTCATGCACGGTATCGTCGATGAGAAGACTGATGTTTTTGCCTTCGGAGTCCTATTGTTGGAGATAGTATCTGGTAGGAGACCGGTGGACACTTCAAAACAGAGCTTGCTTGTGTGGGTAAGCGAACTGTCACGCACTATCTACTAATCTGCTCTTAGTTCTTCAGCCACGAATCACTGCTTATGTATTCGAATGTCGATCAGGCAAAACCTCTAATGGAGTCGGGAAAAATAGATGAACTGGCTGATTCTAAACTTGGAGGTAAGTATGAAAGAGATCAGATGCAGAGGCTAGTCCTCACAGCCTCCTATTGCCTGAGACAATCATCGTTTTGGCGGCCATCAATGACGGAGGTTAGCCTCGATCGCTCAATGCTGTTAGATCTTCGAATTTGCTGAACATATTGATAGGAATTCCAGGTACTGGATCTGTTGAGCAAGGACCATGATTCTGCTGAATCACTGATTTGGAAGATCCCTGAGTCACAGGTGGATGAGATGGCTGATTACGCTCCGGCAACAGACTGTTATATCGATGCCTAGCCTGTATTCTTTGTGATTTGATTTCTTTGCTTGCGTTCTGTGTTATTTAATTTAGAGCTTGACTTGTAAATTATTTGATCTTTGAGATTATTTGATCTGTGTATGGCTTCACCAGACCACCAATAAGAAAAAAAAAAGACATGAAGAGAAAGCGCTTAAAAAGTTGAAAAGCCCTCCAAAAATGAAACATCAAGATTCGCGTGCCGACGGCATCGGAAGGTTACATACAGTTTACAGCTTAATTAAGGCATATAATATATAAAGCGGAAGAGGGGAACAAAGAGAGGAATATCGTTGCATCTTAAAAGTTACAAGCGGCGATCGATCGATCGCCCTCAAAACGATGGGACGACGCCGTAGGCGGAGTCCGCCATGAGCGCAACAGCGGCGGCGGCCGCGGAGGAGTAGATGCGGTCGACCTCCGCGTCGATGTCCGTTCGCTTGGCGAACCGCCCCTTGATCCGCGGCCGCGTCTCCGCGTACGCCTTCCTCGACGCGTACCGGATCGTCTTCTCGAATCGACGGTTCTTCCTCTTCTCGCGGTATCGCATGACCCTAGTCTCACGATCCATTTGCGCTGCCGCCTTCCCGGCAGCTCCGGCGTAGGGATCGTTCGCGTCCGCCATCAGGCTGCCATCCGGTACCACGCCGACCTCCGAAGACGACATCTGCTCAGTTCCAGGAAAATTAAGAATCAGGCGGGTAAGTATTATACAGTAAGAAAATTATGATAGATCTGAGGGTTTCTTGTGGATTTACGCTGTGGCTAATGGAGTGGGTGGGGTGGGAGCTGTAGGAGGCCTTGGACGCAGCAAAATCGAGTTCTATACAGCCACCCGCAGGGAGCTGGAACGACGGAAGAGGCGGGGCTCCGCCATCGAAACTGGCAGCCTTGTTGTGGATGGGGACGACGCTGTCCGACTGGTGGAATCGAGCGTCCATCGAAGTGGCGTACTCCAGATCCAGGTATGGATCTACATCTGAGAAGAAATAATCAGTTGATTTGAGTTCAGCCGCTCCGATCAAGCTCTTGAAGTTAGAATGCCCTTGGGATGAGAGGAGCCAGGAGGCTGCAGCCGCATCGACGTCTTGGGACTCCTCGTTCTTGCTCTCGCCCGGGATAGTCCCTTTGCCGACGGGGAACCAGTCACCGCCTGCATCAGCGGCGGCAGCCGAGGGCTTGATGTGGGCGTCTGAGAGTGGCTCGACGAAGGGTACGACCGGAGCGCGTTCATGGCGGCTAGCGAGGGGGTTGGCGGAATGGATGTCGGCGTCGCAGGCGTCACATAGCGCGGCGGCGTCCGCCTTGCAGGTAACCACCGCCGGCGACTGCTCGCAGACTTCGCACATCCAGACGCGCTCGTGGTGTGACGCCGAGCTGTGAACGCGTGCGTCACACCCGCGGCAGAGGTACGCCGCGTCCGCTCGGCAATAGACCAGCGCCGCGGTCGCCTTGCACGAGTCGCACCGCCGCGCGTCCAGCGCCGCCCAGTATCCTCCCTTTCCTTCCGCCTTGCTTTCCATCCCTCTATTTTTTTGTCCTCCTCCTCTCCTTCTTCAGTTCTTGTGCCGTTGTTGAATTGTGTGATTTGGTCGCTTAGTTTACTTGTTTTAAGAGGCTAAAGAGTGCTTGGGCCTTGCCTCATTATCTGCCGGGGGCAAATTTGGCAACTTAGCTTCCTTTCTGACGACGCTGCTGCCGTCATTACCACCTCTTCTTGATCCGCTCCAGTCTGGCCAACACGCTAAGCAGCCTAAGCTCTCCCAACTTCTCTCTCTCCCCGTAACAGAACATCGGAGCGTCAGCGTTAGTTGTTGTATCATAACGGTATCGCTACATTTGCAGGCGATCCGGGAGGCAGCGCCACGAGCAGGATGGCGAAAAGGCAATGGGACCCACGCTTTTATTGGTTGAAGGTCCGAAGGGTGGTGGGGTGGGGACCGCCCTTTTGGGTCGACATAATCGTCCAATATCGTTTTTCTCTAATCTCGCTGTCACTGCGATTAATGACGGGGCATCAACTTTTTTGATGCCTCGGTGTACGGACAGGGACTGCCAGACTACTTTGCGCCCTCCGATCAGAAATCGACGGTGAGAATGTGTCAGTGCCGATCTCTCTTTCGCCATTTAACCAATGGCAAATTGGTAATTATAGTTCCATCTTCCTACAAGTACTAAGCTAGTATTAGGCCACGTAGACCGAGAGCTATTTTTATATTAATTATTAGGCAATTGTGTTCAAATTTCCTTAACCATCAGATTTGCCTCGCCAAAGCACCCTTTTGATAACGACCAAAAGGACCTCTTTTCTATGTTTCTTCATGACATGTTTTACACCTTAAGACTTAGCGATTTCACGATTAATCGTTATTTTAAATATTCACAATTCAATCTTTAATTATGATATATTTTATTTAAATTAATTCTTTCAAATGAGATGTAAGCTTAGGATGTTGGACTTCTAGATCATCTATCATGAATACTTCTCGATTTATCTTGATAATCGATAAAATTTTTTTATAGGATCGAATCGATCGTTAACTAGTCTAACCTTTTCTTTTTATGAAATGTTTTACACTTGTTATGTTTTTCCCAGCATACTGATTAATTGATTTCATTAAATATTTTCTTTTAAAATATAGTTCATTGAGAACGCCGGCCGTTCGATCCTAGTCTATTAGTCTCCTTCAAACGTTTATGATGGCCAAAGACTCTGGGAAATCTAATCTTTTTAAACGATTAATTTGTTCATGGAGTGGATCATAGAAGCACGATGTATGACAATTTTGATATAATAGTTAGGAGTTGATTTTCAAAAATTAATGATCTGATATTTTTTTATCATGTATTTTCTATCCGTGTATTTTAATTTATCTTTGTTCGTATTCATGAAACTGGCAATAAGTCTGTTGCAACAGACCTGTTTTATTTTTTAGACGATTAATTTCAGTTGAAACTTCTATCTCTCCAAGGTCATCTTGTAATGATAGAGGTTTGAATTGCTTGTTTGAAAGCAAAATTAGTTAGGTGTTTTCTTAGTTGCTATTGCTTTGTTATGAAATGAAATGATTTAGATGAGGTATTACAAAACATTCCGCCAAATGAAATGATTTTAATAGGAGGCGATCTAAATGGACATGTCGGAGCGAAAAATGAAGAATATGAGAGGGTACATGGGGGTTATGGGTTTGGAACAAGAAATGAAGAAGGAAAAACTATATTGGATTTTGCGATAGCATATGACCTTATACTAGCTAATACATTTTTTAAGAAAAAAGAAGAACACTTGATCACATTCAAAAGTGGGAATAATAAATCACAAATTGATTATTTTATGGTTAGGAAGAGAGATAGGAAGATTTGTAAAGATTGTAAGGTTATCCCTGGAGAAAGCTTAACTACCCAACATAGATTAGTAGTGTTAGATATACGCCTTAGTTATAATATTAATAGAGGAAAAATATACACGACTCCTAGAATTAAGTGGTGGAAGTTAAAGGATGGGAAGCAAAACATATTGAAGGAGAAGGTAGGAATACAAGCATTAGATGAAATATATAGCGACTCTAATACGACATGGGATAAGATGGTATCAAAGTTGAAAATAGTAGCTAAGGATGTACTCGGTGAGTCAAAGGGGCATGCACCACCAAGGAAGGAATCTTGGTGGTGGAATGAGAAAGTACAAGAGAAAGTGAAAGAAAAACGAATAGCTTATAAGGAATTATATATTTGTAAGAACGAGGAAAACTTAAAAAAATATACAATAGCCAAGAAAGAGGCTAAGAAAGCAGTGAATGAAGTAAAAAATAAAACTTTTGAACGATTATATCAAAATTTAGATACAAAAGAAGGGGAAAGAGACATTTATAAAATAGCTAAAGCAAGAGAAAGGAAAACAAGAGACCTTAGTCAAATAAGATGTATTAAAGATGAATGCGATAGAGTACTAGTAAATGATAGCGAAATAAAAGAGCGGTGGAAGATTTACTTTCATCAACTTTTTAATGAAAGTTTAGGGGACCAACTTGACTTAGGCAATTTAAGTATTTCAAATGAGTATAGAAATTTTAATTTTCATCGGAGAATTCAAACTTCAGAAGTAGAACAAGCTTTGAAAGGGATGCAAAATGGAAAGGCCGTGGGACCGGATGATATCCCAATCGAGGTATGGAAATGTTTAGGGAAAAAAGGTATTGAATGGCTTACAAAATTATTTAATTTAATATTGAAAACAAAAAAAATGCCTAATCAATGGAGGGCAAGTAGTCTGGTTCCCTTATATAAGAACAAAGGAGACATACAAAATTGTGCAAACTATAGGGGTATTAAATTAATGAGTCATACCATGAAACTTTGGGAAAGAGTAATAGAAAAAAGATTGAGGAAGGAGACCACGGTAACCGAAAATCAATTTGGGTTCATGCCTGGAAGGTCGACAATAGAAGCTATACATCTTCTTAGGCAATTAATTGAAAAATATCGGGAGCAAAAGAAAGATCTACACATGGTATTTATTGATTTAGAAAAAGCTTATGATAGGGTACCAAGAGAAATTATATGGAGAATTCTAGAAAAGAGAGGCGTTAGCGTAACATATATTGACCTAATTAAAGATATGTATGAAAATGTAACGACTAGAGTGAAGACTTCAGGTGGATTGACTGAAGCATTTCCAATAAGGATAGGGTTACATCAAGGATCAGCTTTAAGTCCCTATCTTTTTACACTAATCATGGATGAACTCACTAGGCACATTCAAGATACAGTGCCATGGTGCATGTTGTTTGCAGATGATATTGTTTTGATAGATGAGACACGTGAAGGAGTAAATGCTAAACTAGAATCTTGGCGGGAAACTCTAGAAATGAAAGGTTTTAGGCTTAGTAGAGTAAAGACTGAATATATGGAATTTAAGTTTAGCAATGCTAGACGTAGTGAAACAATTGTTAAGATAGGAGATGATGAGTTGTCTAAAATCGAGAACTTTAAGTATTTAGGATCGTTCTTGCAAAGTGATGGAGGAATTGAGAGAGATGTCTTACATAGAATACAAGCAGGATGGTTGAAATGGAGATTAGCATCGGGTGTCTTATGTGATCGTAAAGTACCTCTAAAACTTAAAGGGAAGTTCTACAAAACGGCAGTTAGACCTGCTATGTTATATGGTGCTGAATGTTGGGCTATGACTCGGGCACATGAGCAAAAGATGAAAGTTGCAGAGATGAGGATGTTAAGGTGGATGTGTGGACATACGAGGATGGATAGAATAAGGAATGAGAGTATTAGAGAGAAAGTCGGAGTTGCATCTATTGAAGAAAAACTTCGGGAGACACGTTTGAGATGGTACGGACATGTACTTAGAAGACCAATAAATGCCCCTGTTAGACGATGTGAAACTATGATAAATACGCACATTAAAAGAGGGAGAGGAAGACCAAAAAAGACTTGGTTGGCAACAATAAAACAAGATAAATTTTATTTAAATCTAGATGATGATATAGTAGGGGATAGAACTCAATGGCGTAAAAGGATCCATATAGCCGACCCCACCTAGTGGGATAAGGCTTTGTTGTTGTTGTTGTTGTTGTTGTATTGCTTTGTTATGAAATATTAGATATTGCCCGACACATTCTTTGAATATTATTTAACTAGATTTCTTAATATTAAGTTCAAACTAACATTTTTAAATGTAATTCTCATATTATCAATTAAGTTTTTTTTAAAAAAAACCTAAGGTAGGCGAGTCACTACCTATAATTGGATAAGAGTCTCCCGCCCGTTAGTGAGTGTGTATATATATAATAATTAGATAATTAAGAGTTTCCCACCCGTTAATGCGTGTGTATAATAGTTTTATCCTGTTCGACATCCATGTATCAATTTCACTCGTCGCCTCTCTGCATGGGAGGCACTTTAGCTCATGGAAGCACCTTCCATGCAGAGAGACGTCGGTGAAATCGTGCACGAATGCTGGGCAACACATCAAATTACTATATATAAGAAATAACATAATTTTCATAGTTGAAAGCTTAAAAATCCCCCTTGATTCATTGAATTCAACAATTAATAAGTAGGAAAAGAATCAAACTTGATAAGCTCTTATGAAGCATGAACAATAATATCACACTAGGAAGTTTCAATTAACTTTTATAACTAATCTTAGCAACTTTAGGTTCATATAAGTGGAAACCTGTCTATTAACAATTGTTATTTTGTATATATCTACAGTTTTTATAAATCTACTTTAGAGCATTATCTTCATAATTTCTGTTAGAGTTTGGTGACCCGAATTCAGTTTAATCTGTTAATTTATTATTAGATATTTTTCTTATTAATATGTTAATTAATAAATTCTTTATAAATTTTTAATTAACAGTTTTGTTATTAATTTTTCATTTGACTAAGTATCCTAAGGTCTCTATAAATTGTGTATCTCATGAACAAGTTTTATCAATCAAGAAAGTTATTTGGTTACCTCTTCTTTCTTTCTCTTTGCCTTTCTTTTCTCTCTACTTCTCTTTACTTTATTAGAGCCGCCGACTTTGTATTCCACCGTTCATAGTGATTTTTCCTCCTCTGCCCGTGGTTTTTCCCGTCAAGGGTTTTCCACGTAAATCTTGTGTGTGTTCTCTATTGTTCTTGTTGTCGTTTTTCGTACTAGTCTAGTTTCAAGTGGTATCAGAGCAAGGTTGGTTTTGAGGATTTCAACCGGGATTAATGACAACAGCAATCATGAAGTATGATATTTCGCTTTTGGATCGCAACACTAGGTTTACGCTGTGGCAGGTTAAGATGCGAGCGGTGCTAGCACATCTGGACTTGGACGACACACTGTTCGGGATAGACAACATGCCCTCGACATGGATAAAGGAGGAAAAGGAACGTAAGGATCGAAAAGCCCTATCTCAGATCTACCTTCACATATCGAATGAGATTTTACAGGATGTTTTGAAGGAGAAATCCGCTATTGCACGATGGCTAAAATTGGAGCAGTTGTGCATGACAAAAAGTCTTACGAGCAAACTGGGTCTGAAACAACGTTTGTATTCTCATAGCATGACAAAAGGTACGTCGTTAAGAGATCACTTAACCGTGTTTAAGGAAATCGTCTCTGACCTTGAGGCTTTGGAGGTCGAATATGACGATGAAGATTTAACATTAATCGTAATGTGTTCTTTACCCTCGTTATATACGACTTTTAGAGATACTATTTTATATAGTCGTGATACTCTTACTTTGAATGAAATTTATGATTCATTATTTTCAAAAGAGAAAATGAAACAGCTTGTTGAAGGATCTTAGGCTCAGGATGAGGGTCTTATTATTCGAGGAAGGACTCAGGAGAAAGACTCTGATGGTAATTCAGGGGCAGGTCAAAATCCAAAAATAGCGATAAGATCTGTAATTATTGCAAGAAGAAGGGTCACATCGAATCAGAATGTTACAAGTGCAGAATAAGAATAAAAGGGCAGGTGAAAATTCGAGGGGAAAACAATCAGAGAAGTCTGGTGAGGCTGATGTTGCCAAAAATTACAATGATGGTGAACTTCTCGTTGCATCTAATGTTGATTTAAAGCAGAGTGAGGAATGGATTCTTGATTCTGGCTGTACGTTTCATATGTGTCCCAATCGGGACTGATTTTCAACATATGAAATGGTTTCGAATGATGTCGTTTCGATGGGCAATAATGTATCCTGCAGAATCGCTGGTATTGATACGGTCAGAATTAATATGTTTGATGGTGCCATTCGGACACTTGGTAATGTGAGACACGTCCCTAATTTGAAGAGAAATGATCTCTTTGAGTATCCTTGATTCTAAAGGGTACAAGTACACTGATGAAGGTGGAGCTGTGAAGGTTAGTAAAGGGTCTCTTGTTGTGATGAAGAGATTAAGGAGAATCGCAAATTTATATGTTCTGCAGGGACTACAGTTATAGGTGATATTGCCGTCACAAGGTGACATTGATAAAAGAAGATCACTTACGGGGTACGTGTTCACTGTTGGTGGTTGTGCTATCAGTTGGAAAGCTACTTTGCATAATATAGCTGCATTGCCCACTACAGAGGCTGAATATATGACTATTACAGAAGCTTGTAAGGAAGCTATTTGGTTGAAAGGACTCCACAGTGAGCTTAGTGAAGACTTGCAGATTACTACAGTCTTTTGTGATAGTCAGAGTGTCATTTTCCTCACGAAGGATCAGATGTTTCGTGAGAGGACAAAGCGCATTGATATGAGATATTATTTTATACGTAATGTTATTGCTCGTTATGATATTATTGTCAGGAAGGTCAGTACTCATGATAATCCTGCTGATATGATGACTAAGTCACTCTCTATAGCCACGTTTAAGCATTGCTTGGGCTTGGTTGGTGCTAAATGCTGAGATTTGCCTGTGAGGCTTTTGTGGAAGAGGTGGAGAATGTTCATTTGAAAATTTATGGAATTCGCGTCAAGGTGGAGATTGTTAGAGTTTGGTGACCCGAATTCAGTTTAATCCGTTAATTTATTATTAGATATTTTTCTTATTAATATGTTAATTAACAAATTTTTTATAAATATATTAATTAACAGTTTTGTTATTAATTTTTCATTTGACTAGGTATCCCAAGGTCTCTATAAATTATGTATCTCATGGACAAGTTTTATCAATCAAGAAAGTTATTTAGTTGCCTCTTCTTTCTTTCTCTTTACCTCTCTTTTCTCTTTACTTCTCTTTACTTTATCAAAGCCACCGACTTTGTATTCCACCGTTCATAGTGATTTTTTCTCCCCTGCCCGTGATTTTTCTCGTCAAGAGTTTTCTACGTAAATCTTATGTGTGTTCTCTATTATTCTTATTATCATTTGTTTGTATTAATCTCGTTTCAATTTTCTTGAAAAATGATCGTAATGATATTTTTTTTTTCACAACGGATAACAAAATATCATTTATATTTATAATTTTTTATTTCTACATTGTTGTTGTGCAAAAGTATTACCTTCTATTTAGTAAATGCTCTACTCTATAGAAATGACATAATTTAAAGATGAATTGTCAGGATAATTTAAAGTCAATATATATTCAATTGACATCTATCTAAACCATCAATGAGATTTTATTGCTTAGTCCGGGATTATGATGTAACGAAAAAATAATTAATTATCATCTTAGACATTAACAATTCGATCTCTAGTTACGATATATTTTATAAAAAGTTTTTTTATGGAGCGTGAATCCTGGGACGTTGGGTTTTTGGACCATTCGTCGTGAATATTTTTCGATTTATTATGATGGTCGATGAAAAATTTTCGTGAGACCGAATAGATCGTCCGAGATTGAAAATCCTCATTAATCGTTAATGAGATTTTATTGCTTATTCTAAATTATTAACGAACTGTGATTGAAGTCAATCTACTGCGAATGACAATTTAGTTGCAAACAGAGTTAGTAGTGATATCATCCATTTGGTTTGCTGTGGTTTTGTTTATACATATTGGGAAGTCAATAAAATCATGTGGCTTATTAGCTTCGTAGTGTAAGCTCGCTAAATGCCTATCATTGAGAAAATGCATGTTCTTAGATTTAGTATAATTGTATGTCTAAATAAAGACACTGTGACTAAAGAAGAAGCTAGGCTGTTGAAATAGCGTAAACAGTTTTCTTCTTTCTATGTTAAGCTATATTACTGCCTATTGCATAAAATATTCTAGTGTTTGTTTAAAAACGATTTTATAAAATAAGAAGAATTTATTTACTTCTGAAATGTGAGTCTTAATTAAGATTATCCTAGTTAGAGGTTGTAAAGGTGCAAACTTAATTTCACATTGAGAAACATATGGGAAGATCATTGGTTTATAAGGAATATGATATCTCTATTGGTATGAGACCTTTTGGAAAGAGCCCAAGAGCAAAACTATGAGGACTTAGGCCCAAAGTGGACAATATCATGCCATTGTGGAGATATCCTAATTCCTTTTGGTCCTAACAAATGGTATCAGAACCAAGTTGCTCATCCAGATCTAACCATGTGCGTTAAGCCTTAAATAAAGGATATGTGGGCTCTCGTGTCTTGATCGAAGAGGACCAGTTCTAGCTGCGGCTAGGTGGTGAAGTCCTAGTAGGTCAGGTGGATCGAGGGGCAGAAAGTCTTAGTGGATCAGACATCAAGAACGGAAAAGGTTTCCGTTTGTGATGGGGACATGTGGTCCTTTGTTTGAGGGGGGATTGTTAGAGGTTGCAAGGGTACAAACTTAGTCCCACATTGAGAAACACATGGGGAGATCATTGGTTTATAAGGAATATGACATCTCCATTGGCATGAGACTTTTTGGGGAGAGTCCAAGAGTAAAACTATGAGGACTTAGGCTCAAAGTGGATAATATCATACTATTATAAAGATATCTAAATTTTTTTTAGTCCTAACGATCTTAACATGGGCATGTAAATAATTTTTACAATTAGCTTGTAGGGTAAACCTGCATAGTGTTTAACAAGTTGATATTTGTTCATTTTTTTAGCCTGTAATTTTCCGAGTGATTTTTTTTTCCGCACATGAAACATGAATTTTATAATTTATTTCTTTTAATTTTAAGTTTGAAATTAAAGGTGGCATTAACTGCATGGACTCCATGATATTAACATCTTTAATGTCCATGTTGTGGGGCGTCTCGTGGAGACTGATAAGGTTGGAAGAAAATGACAAAACGGATAAGATCTGAGGCTCCCGGTGGATTAGGATGCCTAGGAGATTGCCTTTACATTCAATGGCAAATTTGGGGGAGACAAGTCACATGAAGCGGCTCAGACCTCAAGTGGATCAATGTCGAAAAGGTAAGTTCCTGTGCATTTGTTTGCTTAAAATGACTCTTGTGTCCTCCAAGTATCTCTTTAAAATCTAATCATAGACAGGTTCTTCAATCCACTTGATGCTTTTCTTGGTTTACTTCACTGTTTATTCTAGAAAGTCACAGATGAAACTTTGTTCCGGAAGTCTCTTCTTAACTTTTACTTTTCACGAAAGGTTACGGTTTGGTCAATGTTCGCAGGCGAGGCTGTACTGGGACCTAATAATTAGGTTATATAGGTCGGTTTGACTTTAGCCATCTACTTCGAGTCCAAAGAAAACTAAATATAATCACTCTTCATTAAATTTCAAATTTATAACAAAATTTGATTTAATCTTGTTTCTTGTTTTTTATTAACTTTCACAATTTTCTTTTTGGATGCCAAGATCTTGCTTGCCATGGACAAGTATGCACTAGAGCCCTTGCCTAAGTGTCCTTTCAGTAAATCCTAATTGGCAGTTTGCACGTTTTCTTTAGGGGTGAGGTAAGTGGACATCAACTAATAAACTGTTGATTGCTCATTTTCAAATTTTTTAACTTAAAAGTGGGAGGAAGGCGTCAGTGCCTGTGGAGGTAAGTGATAGTGCTCAGAGAACGCGAAGAAGGTAAAATTGAATGATCATGTCGCAGAGTAAGTTTAACTTTTAAGAGTAAGATGGACTCGAGTACTATTGATATTGACTTCGATCTGTAAGGAAAATGATCGTCGGCAATCTGTCAGAAAAATTTCAGATAAGGTACTCCGACGATCAAGTCAGTTTCGATGGTGGGAGGAATGAAAACTGAAGAACTGTAGCAAAAACTCTAATGCGCGTACCTGCGGACGGAGTGCGGAGGATCTTATATAATTGAGGGAGTCGACAATTCCTGCCCGCGTCTGCTGCCCTTTTTGTCTCATGCCGTGACAAGATCGAGAGTACTGTCAGCTCATCGATTGGCGCCGACCGGCGCTGTCCAGTCTGACACAAACAGGAGTTGCTGTCATACGGAGTGCCAGGGTATGTCAGGAACGTATTGTGTCAGCGGGATATTCGCGATTCGGGCACGAATGGTGTCAGACCTACATCGACCCTCGTACCAATTCTGCCAGTATAGTGTCAGAGAGTGAGTGTCAAACCTGCACTCGACGTTTTTTAGGTGGGACCAGGTCAGGGTACATCTGACGGGCCGCTCAATCGGGCAATTCGGCTCGAGCGGGCCTTGAGCCCCCGGCCCATCCATCTATACTGATCTATCCGTACCCCGTGGTCCTGACCTATCCTTGTGTATCACCAGGCTGGCCAACCGAGCTATACGTGAGCCAGACCGGGATCATAAGCATCACCTTCGAGTCTAGTCGAAGGAGGCGCTGAGTCCGACTGACTGGACCATTAATTCAGAGCAAACCTGACACACCCGAGTAGGCTGCTTAACCGACCGTTCTCCACCACCCAATGCCCGATTGCCTAATGGCGTGTCCACAACATCCTCTCCTGTCTTTTCTATCTTATCCCCGACTCCCGTCAGGCCGATTCGTATCTTCCTTATTAATTACCTCATTAAATGATGGAGCCACGCGTCCGCTAGCTATTGGTCTCTCGAGTAACAAAACGTCTGACGTCTAACACAGCGAATGGGCGGCATGCGCGTGTGACGCAGTATCTCGGGACTTACCTTCGGCTCAAATGGACGGCTTAGATCTTTTCTCGCCTTTTCCCCGGATCACCATCGGACAGCTGACATCGGCCGCTCGACCCTATATATAGGCCGCTCCCCCTCGCCGTTTTTACTTTCACTTTTCACTTCTACACCCCTTTGTTGCTCGCAAGCTCTCTGCTAGGGTTCCAGCGCTCTCCGGCGACCCTTTCCTTCACTCGGTCAGTTCTTCTCTCCTTACTGCCTCATGAATCCTTCCTCTTCAAACTCCGACACGTGGTACACAACCATGGTGTCCGACCTCCATTACCATGACCTTGACCAACTTCAATCTGAATACCACATTCCCTCCGACCACCGCCTTCGTCTGTCCGACCCGACCGACCGACCTGAGAGCGCTCCTCTCAGTTTTATAACTCTTTCTCGAGGCCATCTCTAGGTCGGGCTTCGTTTCCCGATCCATCCCTTCATTTTCTCCATTTGCCGCTTCTTCCAAATTCCCCCTTCTCAACTAGCCCCGACGCCATACACCTGATATGCGGATCGGTGGTTATCTTCTCTTTGTACAAGATTCTCCTCCAGCCTGAGATCTTCTACTACTTCTTCTATCCCAAAAAATAAGAATCGAGCGGCTTCTTCTTCCAGGCCCGAACCAAAACTTCCTTCCTAGCGAAACTCCCAACCTCGAACAAAGGTTGGAAGGAGCGCTTCTTTTTTGTGAACACCACCCCGACCCCAAGTTGGCCCACTACCTGGATTACCGACTTGCCTCCTTCTCCTCCTCTCCCCAAAAATTATCTATCCCTACCTTCCTACCAGTCGGCCCTGTCTAAGATCGGGGGTCGACATTTCCATGGGGTGAATTTGCTTCGCGAGGACATTTTATATGTATTCGGGCTCAGCCAAGTGCCAGTTCCTTGGCCCAGATCACTCGGTAAGTTCTCTATTCTGTCCTTTGAATATTTATAGCTAACTAAAATTTTGTTATTTTGCAGCAACTATGATGCTCGCGGCAGCTTTGGAAGAGGGGTTCAGCATGGATGATGCCGAGCTGGAGTCGCGAGTTGCCGAGCAACTAACGCAACGGGAAGCGACTCCGCTCTCCTCGGTTCCGATTACGGTGTTGTCTCCCTCTCCCTCTGGCCCAGAAGCGGTGCCGACTGCCGACCCGGAGCAAATGGAGGTAGAGGACCAGCCTCTTGTCTTGAGGCACCGACGGGACCGAGACGCCATCTCGGAGCCTGCACCCCCGACCGCCGCTCCTGCCGGGGCCTCCACCAACTCTCGACCCAAGAAAAAGAAGAAGAAGATGGCAGTCAGACCTTCAGTACCACCAACGGCTCTGACTCGGGCGGGCTCTTCTAGTGCTCCTACACCGCCCCTCCAGTAGGACTCAGCCAAGCCAACCAGCCGCCCGTGCACCTCCTGATGCCCTCCCGTATCGACCCCAACATGAGCATGGAAAGGCCTGTTGGGGACGAGATGGGTAGAGAGGGGGGGGGGGGGGTGAATCTAGTCGATCTCTTGGACTTAGACAAAACTTGCTCTTTGAAATCTTTCTCTGCACTTAAGTTAGTAGCAGCGGAAACAAAACATATGCAGAGAAACAATCTTATCAGAAATGCAGAAACAAAGAATACAAACCAAGGATCGCTAACAAGGATCGTTTACAAGGTTCGGGGATAACTTGCCCCTACTCCTTGGCGTGCCCGTGAGGTGGGCGATCCCTTGATCGTCGACAGATCAAGCCCCAATGAACACCGGATATCAAGCGCCTCCTCGGTGGAGTAACCTCTCCACAAGCTGTCTCAGTAGATGAATACAAGATTAAGCACACGAGACACTCGAGAAGGGAAGCTCACAAAGCTCTCACAGGAATGCAACAAGATCGCTCAAGAACAAAGCAACAGAGAGCACGAACACAGCCCAGCAACAACTTCCCAAGTTTTCTGTCTGTTTATCTCGTCTCCTCTGCTTCAGCTTCATCACTTAAGCTCTGCTCACCATCACAAGCTTCATCAGCATCCACTGAGCCAGCCTGAACCCACTGACCTCCCTGAGCACTCAGTCCACTGAAGACTCCCTCTCCAGCTGAGCCTCCGTCAGTCGCCAGCTGCGTCAGTTGCCCGTTGAAACCTGAGAATGAGAAACAGCCAAACCTGCTCAACGGAAAGCCTCCCATTGACCCTCCTTGAGTGTTTGAATCACCTGCTATCACCTGCACACTCCAACAGAGGCTTAGCAATGCATATCAAAATATATCAGCAATGTATCAGAGAATCGGCAGTGAAAGCAGACGCGATCAGAACTTCTGACAGCGTATTTGAATTAAAGTGATCGGTCACCTGACCGATCAGAGAGCCTCCTGATCGGTCACCAGACCGATCAGGCTGGTCCCAGATCGATCAGGATTCGTCCTGATCGATCCCCAACGCTCAATCAGAAATCGCGATTTCTTTGAGATTCTCCTGGACCGATCATCAAACCGATCCCAGGTCGTGGATCGTTCACCTGACCGATCCACCCTTATATTGGGCGATTTCTGAGTTTCGCAGGCTAGGCCTTCTGATCGGTCAACTGATCGATCAGGGTGTCACCTGATCGGTCAGCAGTCCGATCAGGTCATCACCAGATCGATCAGAGAGCCTCCTGATCGATCTTAGTGAGGAGCCCGCGAAGCTGGATCGTTCAACAGAACGATCTGTACAGTGATCCTGATCGGTCAGCAGACCGATCAGGAGCAGTTCAGCAAGGGAACTCAACCTCACTGCTCGCTCCCTGATCGGTCACCAGACCGATCAGGAGCCAGTCAATGGGTGAAACGCATACTCCCTGATCGGTCACCAGATCGATCAGGAGCAACACAGTAGGTTCCCAACCTCACTGTGTGCTCCCTGATCGGTCACCCGACCGATCAGTCATCGCTGGATCGGTCACCAGACCGATCCACGAAGGAGCAGCGTGCCAAAATCCCTGATCGGTCACCAGACCGATCCAGGGACTTAAACTTAGCCCTCCATGTTAAGTTTCCATCCACCTTAGCCCTCCAAGCTAAGGATTTTTCCATCTAACCCTCCAAGTTGGGAATTTGCACCTAACCCTCCAAGTTAGGACTTTTCACCTAGCCCTCCAAGCTAGGACTTTTCACCCAACCCTTCCGAGTTAGCACTTCATCCAACCTAGCCCTCCAAGCTAGGCACCTGACCCTCCAAGCCAGGACTTTTTCACCTAATTCTCCAGGATGGGAATTTGCACCTAACCCTCCAAGTTAGGACTTTTCACCTAGCCCTCCAAGCTAGGACTTTTCACCCAACCCTTCCGAATTAGGACTTTTCCAACACCTAGCCCTCCAAGCTAGGCACCTGACCCTCCAAGCCAGGACTTTTCACCTAATTCTCCAGGATGGGAATTTGCACCTAACCCTCCAAGTTAGGACTTTTCACCTAGCCCTCCAAGCTAGGACTTTTCACCCAACCCTTCCGAATCAGGGCTTTTCAACACCTGGCTTCACTCACCAGGACCCGGCTTCACTCACCGGGATTTCAATCACCTGGCTTCACTCACCAGGACCCGGCTTCACTCACCGGGATTTCAAGCCCAGTCCCCGACCAGGACTTTAACCCAAATTCGCTTAACCAAACTTAAATCATTGTCAAACACCAAAACAACAACTGGGCTAGACTGCATCAACAAGGCCAACCAGTGATGTGCCCGAGCGGTCCCAAGAGCTCCATCTCTATGGACCTCTGGCTGACCACTTCATCCAGGAGGTTCGGGAGTCGAACTACCACGGCCCCAATAGTCGGGCGAATACATTTTTCTCGGAGGCCACTCAGGTATGCTTGTTTCATATACATTTCTGTTCTTATATTCTCCTTAACTTTGTACTTAAGATGATAATACGTACTTTGTTATTTGCAGCTTTCGGGTTCCTGCTACAGCATGACTGTGACCATGATAGCCCACTCCAAAGCTCGACTGCAGGCTGAGCATTTGGTGGAGCAATTGGAGACCCAGCTCCGGCACGCGTAGCTGGTCTCCAATGAGGAGACTCTGAACGACCTACGGGCAGAGATTATTGCCTTGCAGGATCGCCTAGCCCAGTCGAAGGAACAGCTTGAGATCGCCAAGACCCAGGTGGACTCGGCGGATACGACGATCGCCCAATCTCACCTCCTAGTCTCCCACCTGGAGTACACTGAGCGCAAGGCCTGGGCTCTCCAGGCTTAGGCTCGAGATGAGCTGGCTAAGACGAAGGTCGAGCTCCTCGAGACGTCTCGATTTGCTGCGTCCTTGCGCTCCGATCTAGCAACCAAGGAGCAAGAGCTATCGGCTCAAGCTGAGAAAGATGATTCTTTGGCGACCCAGCTGGCAAGTCGGGGCAGGGAGCTCAATGCCCAGGCGGAGGAACTGAGTCGGCTTCGAGCGCAACAATCGACCTGGGAGACTGCCCAATCGGAGATTGAAGAACTCCGAGCTTACAAGGCGGGCGAGGCGGCTCGGTGGGACGCTCGGAGGGTAGAATATCTCAACTCTCTGGAGTTCAGCCGCGAGCAGTCCCAGAGGTTGTGACCCATACTTAAGCAACAAATGCTTAGCACCTTTGAGCAGCTTAAGCTGGTTGGGCACCTTCCGCCCGACCTCCCGATCAGCACGGTCTGGCTTGACCCAGCAAATGTTAGAGGAGGCTCTCCGACCCTTTAAGTGAGGGTCGGATTTTTGTTTTTTTTTCCCTTTTTCCTTTGTAGAGGCTTGCCTCATTTTTGTAATGGCCGAATGATAATGCAAATTTCCTCTTCAATTTCTACCTGTGTACTGTTATATGTGTATATTGCATTTCACTTCTAAGTACTATAAATCTTGGTCGATACTCGGGGCCTCTTAAGTTATTCCGACCCTCATGGAGTTAGCCCGAGTGACCCACCTGCTATTCTGGCCAAAGAATATAAGACTCGTTTGAGTTCCTTGAGTTAAGCTAAGGCCCGGAACTGACCCTTCTGCTGTTCGCCCACTCAAGGGAGCTATAAGCACTCGGTTAATCTACTCCTAAGGAGAATGGGTCACCACATGCCCGACGAAGGAACCCGAGCCCAGTATGGCGTTGCTCGATCAGGAGGCTAGAGTTTGGATACTCAGTCGACTTGATCCCAGGGAGCGTGGGTCGCCACACGTCCGGTCAGGGAGCCGAGCCGAGGGGTGACGTGGGGGCATGCCCACTTATAACTCGATCGAAGGCGAGAGTCTGGACACTCGGTCGGTTTGATCCCAGATAGCGTGGGTCGCCACGCGTCCGGTCAGAGAGTCGACCCGAGCCGAGCCGAGGGGGGCGTGGGGGCATGCCCACTTATAACTCGCTCAGAGGCGAGAGCCTGGATACTTGGTCGGCCTGATCCTAAGTGTTGGTGCAGAATGCACCCAAGTCAACCTGTGTTTTGATAATGGCAACATAGGTCAAAAGTTAAGTCTTACTTGTTTTCTAACAAGTTACTCAAGTGTGCAGGAAAAGTCCTAGCGAAGGACTGCTAGGCACTGGCGAAGGAATGCCAGGGTAAAAAGCCCTAGCGAAAGATTGCTAGGCACTGGCGAAGGAATGCCAGGGTCAAAAGCCCTAGCGAAGGACTGCTAGGCGCCAGGCGAAGGACAGCCTGGGACTGAAGCCCTAGCAAAGGAATGCTAGGCACCGAGCGAAGGGCAGCTCGGCATCCAAGACCTGACAAAGGACCGTCAGGCAAAAGTCCAACCAGAGGAACGGTTGGCATCAGGTAAATTCTCCCGAGAGGAGTAGGTGAGGACGCGTTCCCCGTCGAGGGAACAGTAGGCGTCGATTCAACCTAGGGCTCCATTTTGGAGACCAAACTCAGAACCAAGACAGCTAAGGCTGTATAAACTAACCACTTGATGTTTTGTTGTGTTTTGGGCTAACCCTGGATGCAGGACCGAAGGAACGAGTGTCTGCAGCTCAGAGTGCCTCAAAGGAGTGAGGCAACAGCTGACCAGGGCGCCCGGAGTGTCCCGGGCGCCCCCAAGGTGAACACAAAACACACAAGCAAAAAGTACGCTTCGACAGTACATACTGCGGGCGCCCCCATGCTCCCGGGCGCCCCCGTGCTCCCGGGCGCCCCCAAGGTGCATACAAAATAAGTCAAGAGGAAAAGGCTTCGAATATCTGCTGGGCCGGGCGCCCCCGCTGCTCCCGGGCGCCCCCGCTGCTCCCGGGCGCCCCCTGCGCTGCGGGTGCCCCCATGCGCAAGCCCTGAACCAGAAGCCATCGAAGCCAAGCAGATAACATTTGACCCGGTCAATCCGGGCGCCCCGAGCACTCCGGGCGCCCCGGTTAAAGCGGATCCAGAGGATAGACGCTGACCGAGACTTTAGCGGATCAAAGGCCACGTGGGGGGCGCCCCCGACGTCCTGGGCGCCCCCAGGCCCTATATAAAGGACCCTCGACCAAGACTTCAAGACAACACTTCAATTCAACGCCTCAAAGCTCTTCTGCTCTCGCGCCTTGCTCCGGAAACCTTCCAACACGAGCCGACGACGTCCTGCTGCTCCGAGAAATTCGATCTACTCCGGACGTCGGTAAAGAAGAGCGCGTTTTGTTTACTGCACTTATTTTTTTTGTAATCAAATTATTGTAAACTGTTTGCGCCTATATAGAATTGCCCAAAGTAAACGGTCAACGACCGTGGGCCTTGGAGTAGGAGTCGACACAGGCTCCGAACCAAGTAAAACCTCCCGTGTTTGCGTTGTGTGTTTTTAACTTCCGCTGTGCAATTGCTCTTTACGTAAATCCGAAAGTTAACCGATATTCACCCCCCCTCTATCGGTTTTCTCGATCCAACACTAAGGAGTGTGGGTCGCCACGCG
>JAGFNQ010003863.1:79541-212963 GCA_024364735.1 Boesenbergia rotunda
AGAAGAAGGGCTTATCTTCTAGGGAAGTTTCCACCTTGTTATTGGTTTTTGGATGTTTTCATGGAGGAAGATGAAGACTTTCTAGTTTCTAGAATGCAAAAAAGAATGAAGCGGTTGAAAGCCACAACCCAAACCAACTGGTGGTGGACAATGCCAAGGAGGAAACACAATGGCGGGGTGCAACGAAGGGACTTCTTAATAATCAATGTTTTGGGAAGAAGTTGTTTTCATGTGTCTTAATTAAAAAATACCTTGAAGTCATTGTTGAAACTCAAAGGTGAGTTAGAGTTTTCACCTTGTGAATCCCTTTGGTGGAGGAACTGTATGTTGTGGTAAGAAAAATTATTCATACTAAATGATAACAACTTATAGTGATATTTTGGATAAGAAATCGGAGAAGACTTGGAGAACTTGTCATCAGTAAGAAGGTTACGACACGAACACTTCTCGGCGATTCCATAAATCAAATCCCACACTATGACAATTGACGAACCAATCTTATGAGTTGTTCTTACCTCCTCTTGTTCACCTTTTAGATTACTTTGGACCACCATATATAGGAGTACAAGGACTCTTCCCATTCCTCCATAAATGGAGGAATTAATTAGATTGAAAGAGGAAGGGGAAGGGGTGCCTTTGGTCTTCCTAACTCCGACATCTCCACTCATCCAAGTCAATTCATAAAAGATTATCTAGTCACAAAGACCATGTAAGAACATTCATTTCATACTTCAGGGAAAATGGTTTGTACAACAATAAGCACATTGAGCAATTACTGCTAAGAAAATTGTTAACACTTAACTTAGCTGCTCTGTAGAACAGATTTGAAACATAATTAATTTGCCTTGATCCTAGATTAAATATTTGCATTAATATGAACATCTCTAATCCCTCATTTGACTACTATATCAAGAGTATGTTTAACATCTTTAATCAATACAATTATTCATAATCACATTTTAAGTACTCAATAAAAAATATAATTGGTCGACCAATAAATAAGTACCACAAATGTAAATCAATTTCAATCTTCCTTGTTAGCTAGAATCTATTTATTCTAATCAACTGCTTTCCTAGTTATGCTCCATAAACCAAATCACCCATAGTCAATAGGATACACACTGAAGTAGCAAACACTGATTAGAACTTCAAGTAGGATAAGGTTGGGATTAACTTATAATCTTAAGGGTCTCACATAGTAGAGAAACAGAGATTTATTCTCTTACTACTCTTATTGCCGCCATCGTATATGTGGTATGAATCACATGTTATGATATTTTTTCTTTATCGAAAAGAGTGCATATTTTTCTCAAATATTTAGTATCGTATAAATTTTGATCTTGACATATTAATGTCTAATCCGAATTCAACTTATGAATTTCAATTTGGCCTTTAACAGGTTTAATAAATGGCGGGTTCATTTACTTCGATCATTACATAAATGATCTCATCTTGACATAATTATCAAGGTAGCCTCAACTTATGAGTATGTTTCTACTCACAACTACATAAGTTGTCTCATAAGTAATACTCTTACTTCTATTTATACTTAACAAATAGAGATGATTGTTCATGTGAGTGGACTAATCTCAATCTGCCAACATGCTAATCGAGGCTTTTATCCAAATGTAACAAATACATTTACATTGAATATATCTGACATTTCTTAAATGTAACAGTCTTTACAATGTGTTGCATCTTGGTTAGTCCCAAAGACTTCATATGTCCATGAAATTATCTTTAGTCAATGGCTTAGTAAAAGGATCTGCAAGCATAGCTCGTATATGGTTGTACTTAAGAATTATCTTTTTCTTGTCAACAATATCGCTTATAAAATTATATTTAATTTCTATGTGCTTGCCTTTACTGTGATATTTAGGATTCTTGGAAAAAGCTATAGCAGCTTTATTGTTACAATACACTGTAACGGGACTTCCACTGTCCTTAACAATCTTTAGATGCTTCAAGAACCTTCTCAACCAGACAATTTCTTGTACAACCGCTGGATAAACCACATAGCCTACATTGTAGACAGTGCTATACAAGCCTATTTTTTGCTGTTCCATGATATGACGCCACCATTCAGTAAGAAAGTATAGCCAGATGTGGATTTCTATCATCAAGGTCTCCTGCTCAATCTGTATCTGTGTAGCCCTTCAGGCTCAACTTTGATCCTTGGAAGCAAAGATAATAATCTGCTGTCCCTTGGATATATCTGAATATCCTTTCACCGCTGTTCAATGTCTCGATCTTGGGTTAAACTGGAAACGACTAACTAAGTTGATAACATAGATTATATTGGGACGAGTCACAACATAGAATATATCAAACTACCAATGACACTGACATATAATTTTTTCTTCATATTGGCTACCTCTTCAGAAGTCTTTGGAGACATACTTTTGCTCGAATAACACCTTTTGTTATAGGTGTTTGCTCAATGTTGCAATATGACATTTTGAAGTGTTGTAGCATCTTAATGATATAAGCTTCTTGGGACAAATCCAAAAACCTTTTTGATCGATCACGAATGATCTGCACTCCTAAGATGTACTCATCTTCTCTCATATCTATTATGTCAAATTGCGATGAAAGCCATGACTTGGCTTCTATCATAAACTTTAAGTCACTTCTAGCTATTAGCATATCATCAACGTATAATGATAAAATGACAAACTTTTTTTGCCTTCTTAAGGTAAACACAATGATCCTTATTGATCATTTCAAAACTATAAGACAAAATGACTTCATTGAATCTTATGGTCCATTGTCTTAATGTCTGTTTTGGCCCATACATAGACTTCTTAAGTCTACATACTTTATTTTCTTAACCCTTAGTCATATAACCTTCTGGCTATGTCATATATATTTTCTCGTCAAGATTATCATTAAGGAAAGCCATCTTTATATCCATTTGATGTAATTCTAAGTCAAAATATACTACTATAGCTAGGATGACACGTATTGACATAAATTTCACAACTGGGGAGAATGTGTCTTAAAATCGATACCCTCTATTTGGGTATATCCTTTTGCAACTAAATAAGCTTTGTATCAATTAATCGACCCATCCACTTTCCTTTTAATTTTCAGAATCCACTTATTCCCAATAGCCCTTACGCCTGGAGGAAGATTAACTAACTTCCAAACTTGATTATTTCTCATGAACTCTATTTCCTCATCCATTGCAACTTTCTATTTCTCCTTAACTGAGTATTTCAATACTTTCTCAACTATTCGAGGTTCCTCATCATCAACTGGAAGAATCATTAATGTCTCATTCTCAATGTCAAACATTCTCCGGGGAACAATCTAATGACTACTTCTTCGTAGTTAGAGTGTTGAGAAATTGACTTATTCATAGACAATTCACTCCCACTAGGTTGACTAGATTCAGGCATCCCCTGTGATTCCTGATTCGTTGATAAAGGAACAGTATCTTCCTCCTCTATTGCAAATAGAGGAATCGATTTATCAACTTCACTTCTTGTTGGGAACTCAGTTCTGAGAAAAGTAGCATCTCGTGACTTTATTTCAAAGATGGTTCCATCTTGTTGCTCACCAATGAAAATATAACCATTAGAGGTATCAGAATATTTTACAAAGATACATTTTCTACTTTTGGATCTTAATTTTTCATATTTGTGAGTTTTATCATGAATATAATCAGCTGACCCTCAGGGTCTCAAATTACTCAAATTTGGTTTTCTGTCTATCCAAAGTTCATATGGAGTAGATGGAACAGATTTAGAAGACACTCGGTTAAGTATGTAGGTTGCAGCTAATAATGCATCTCCCTAATAGGAAATAGGTAAATTAGCTTGAGCCATTATCAATCTAACCATTTCGAGAAGAGATTGATTTCTTCATTCTGCAACTCCATTTTACTATGGAGTTCCAGTGATAGTTAGTTGTCTAATACTCCCTTTTTCATTACATATTGTCTTGAACTGATCAGACAAATATTCACCTCCACGGTCAGTATGAAAGATATAAACCTTACGTTTCAATTGATTCTCAACTTCGTTCAAATAACGATTGAAGCAATATAATGGTTCAGATTTATGAGAAATCAAATACACATTACTAAAATGCGTGAAGTCATCAATAAATGTAATGACATAAGAATTTTCATGTCTAGCCTTCACATTCATTGGATCACAAATCTGAATGAATCAATTGTAATGGTGATTCAGCCCTAATAGCCTTACCAAATGGTTTCCTAGTTGCTTTTCCAGTAAGACAATGCTCACATATAGACAAGTCGCCTTTAGTACGAGTATTGAGTAGACCCTGTTGGTGCAAGATGTTGGATCGAGGAAAACGATAGAGGGGGGTGAATATCGTTAAAAACTTTTCGGATTAAGATAGAGCAGATACGCAGCGGAAAGAAATTAAATGCACAAGAACACAAGTCTATTTTTTACTTGGTTCGGAGTCATAGTCGACTCCTACTCCAAGGCCCACGGTTCTTGATCGTTTACTTTGGGCAATATTATAATCGCGCAAAAAGATTTACAAGTTAAGTACAAGAATATTTTAGGAAATTGAAATTGCTACACTTTTCGTTACCGACGCCCGATGTGGATCAAATTTCGGAGCAGAGGGTCGTCGTCGGCGTTGGGATCTCGAAGTCGGAGTTTGCCAGGGCGTAGCATTTGAATGAAAAGCTTTGGAGCGTTGAGAAAAAGTGATGTTGAAGCCTTGGGGTCGAGCCCCTTTTATCGTGCTCATACGGGTGCCTGTGATGTTGGGGGCGCCTGACACGTACCCTTCGATACGTGAATCCTTATCCGCGGGCTCGGTCAGCGCTTATCCTCCACTACTTGGGTGCCTGAGCTGATGGGGGTGCCCGTGACCTCACGGGCGCCTGATCCGGCTTGGTCCAAAGGCTTCGTAGCTATGTTTTGGGTTTTTCCTTCACTCTTGGGCGCCCGTATCCATACGGGCGCCTGTCTCCATTCGGGCGCCTAGGCCCAGTGAAGTACCTCACTTGCAGACGACCAGTCCTTCGACCCTGCAACTTAGGTTAGTCCCAAAAAACATAACAAGTATTAATTATAACCGTAGCTATCTTGGTTCTAACTTCGGGTCTCCCAAATGGAACCCTAGGTCGAACCGACGCCTACTGTTCCCTCGACGGGGAACGCGTCCTCACCTACTCCTCTCAGGAGAGTTTACCTTTTGCCAACCGGCTCCTCCGGTTGGACTTTTGCCCAATCCACCTGACCCGGTCTTCGTGCCCAACTTCCGGTCAGGTCTTCTTGCCCAACTTTCGGTCAGGTCTTCTTTCCCAACTTCCGGTCAGGTCTTCTTGCCCAACTTCCAGTCAGGTCTTCGATGCCCAACCCCTTGCCAGGACTTCGCGCCTAATCCTCGACCAGGACTTCTTTGCCCGACTTCCGGTCAGGTCTTCTTGCCTAGTCCTTGACCAAGACTTCTTTGCCCAGCACTTTGCTAGGACTTCTTGCCTAGAGTACCTAGGGTTTCTTCCAGCACACTTAGTGAACAAGTTAGATCACAATAACATCTTAACTTCTGAACCCTTTGCCATTATCAAAACCCAGGTTTGACTTAGGTGCTGCCTGCACCAACAATCTCCCCCTTTTTGATTTATGACAATATGGTTCAAAAAGTTAAGTTAATGAAGCAAGTAAGTAAGTACGTAATTTCCTCTTCCTAGAAGAAATTCTCCCCCTAAGTTTTTCAACAGTACGTGGGGTTTTTGAAAACATTTCTAAGTCCTTGTCTATCATAAGACGAAATTTTTTTTTCAGGATTTTCAATACTTAGATTTTTTTTAAAAAAAAGGTATTTTCAAGTTAGTAAATTTTTTTTCCAAACTTAATGAAAACATTTAGTTTTTGTACTTACAAAATTTTCTAAACTGATTTTGATGTTCTAACACTTAGAAAATTTTGAAGCAGAATTTTACAGTTTTAATACGTAGAAAATTTTCAAACAGAATTTTGCAGTTTTAATACTTAGAAAATTTTGAAACAGAATTTTGCAATTTTAGTACTTAGAAAATTTTCAAACAGAATTTTTGCAGTTTTAATACTTAGAAAATTTTCAAACAGAATTTTACAGTTTTAATACTTAGAAAATTTTCAAAATAATTTTTGAAAGTTTTAATACTTAGAAAATTTTCAAAATGATTTTTGAAAGTTTTAGTACTTAGAAAATTTTCAAATAAAATTTTACAGTTTTAATACTTAGAAAATTTTCAAACAGAATTTTAGAGTTTTAATACTTAGAAAATTTTCAAAATGATTTTTGAAAGTTTTAATACTTAGAAAATTTTCAAAATGATTTTTGAAAGTTTTAATACATAGAAAATTTTTAAAAAGCATTTTGCAGTTTTAATACTTAGAAAATTTTCAAAAAGCATTTTGAATTAAGTACTTAGAAAATTTTCAAAATGATTTTGAATTACTTTACTTTTTGAAAATGGAGATAAAAATTTTGAAAAAAAATTTTACTTGGAAGGTTTTAAATTTTAAAACCTTTCTTTTCTCTCCTTTTCCAATCTCTCCCGCTTTGCCGTATATCAAAAAAATATAGCAAAAAACTGAGTAATAAAAGTAAGGTGCTATATTGAACCAATTCTAAGTATAAACTGGACCAAATCAATTTAGATTTTCTCTTTCGGGTCCTATCTAACCCAGTTAGCTACTTACTAACTGTTGTAAACAGTAGCTTTCGCTAGGGTTAGTCATGTTAAGTGATCTGATCAAGTTAGATTTTCTATGCTTGACACTTAACCTGATTACTGTTTAATTGATATTTATTGCCCCAATTACTGTAGATGCACTCACTTAAAGCATCTTGAATCATGGCATAGACCTAAGCATCTCAACCCAATCTAGGTTATCAATCAAAAGTGCCTTAAGGTACTTGTGAGATGCTGACTTCTAGATCTATAGGTGTATGCAATTCTAGGGTTAGGGCATAAGCTAAGTCAATTTGCGAAAAAGCCCTAGTTTTGAAGGGGGTAAGTTTTTCAAAAAAAACTAAGTCGGAAATTATTTTAAATTCCAAAAAAAATGAAATTTTTTTAAATGTATTTAAATAACAAATAAGAAATAAAACAGTTTTGAACATGAAACATAAGTAGAGCAGTCCTATTCTACTAAGCATAACATCACGATTGACTTTGCATACTAATTGAAATGGCAAGTAATCAATGAGATAAATGCGTAAGATTCATCTGGTCAATAGTAGGACCAGAAAACTCAAACTAAAGTCAAGTGCATGTCAAGTACGGGTCAAATACAAGTCAAATAGTTCACAATGCACTTGAATAGGCTAAAAATGATCTAGAAAGAAGGGCCGGGATGGTCAGATGGGCCAGGCTGCCAAGATCGAAGCAACGACATCATTTCATTGTATTGTGCGTCGCTTGCCTCTCGATTGGCTCGGAGGGCGTCCAGGTGCTCGATGTGATAGGCCTCGACCTCCTCTCTGAAGCTGTGCATCTCTGTCTGCAACTGGGTAATGCGCTGATCGGTGGTCGGTGGGGGAGGTTCCTGTAATTGCTCGTTAATCTCTACTACGAGATCAGCTACGTCTATCTCCACCTCCTCGTCGGAGTCGTCCTGCCGTCTAGCCCTCTCCCGTCTCTACGCTAGGACCCTCGTGGCCGAAACGTCTATCCCCACTAAAGAAAAGTTTCTAATCCTTATTTCATCGAACTCAGTCATCGAAATGATCTCTCCGACAGTGATGTCGCGACCATGGTGGTGAAGAAGGGCGGTGATGATGTGGCAGTAAGGCGTACATACTCGATCGTGAGTAGATACGCTTAATGCGTAGATGATCGTATGGAATATGTGGAGACCTATGTCGATATTAAGCTGATGAATCATGGCGTAGAGTAAAAAGGTGTGAAATGGTCGCATGGTCGCGACATCTCAGGTGGTAAGCGGGAGTACACAACGAACTATGACTCGGTAGAGGGCATAGTCCTGGACTCGAAGGTCAACGGATTGAAATCGCCGAGCCAACGGATTTCGCACATCTCCAAAGAAATAGGAGTAAAGAATATTTAGAGTAATGTGCGAATAGGGGGGTGCGAAGGGAGGGTCGGTCGGAGGATAACAAGAAAAGGTAGACTGCGACTGTCGTAGTCCGAGAAACCTATTAAACAGGGTCGAAGAAATGGTTAGGGGAGTGCCTTGTACTGTGGTAGAGTAGAGTAGGTCATCAATCTTGACTAGATTATTGTAAAATTCTGCACACAAGGTCGAGTTCACAGGATGTGTGCAGAAGACTAAGTGATCTAATTGATAAAAGTTGATCGCATCCATCGCTAAGGGGCATGACTGAGTGAAGAATTGCCTATTTAGGAAGCTAGTCTTAATAGACTTATAGGTTGTTTGGGCAAATTTGTTGAATAATTCTAAGTTGGGGAACCTTGGGTCAGGGCTAGATTCGGCCACGGGGTTGGGATAAGAGACGCGACGTTTTCTAAATATGTAAAGAAAAATTGAGCATTTAATAAGAAAAATAGGGGAAAAGGAAATTTCTTGAAAAATGCATAATAAAATTGATACCGGGGCGGCATTTTCAGAGTGGAGCGTTTGAGGCGCCTTGGGAAGAAGAGAAGTGAAGGAAGGTTTTGGTTTTGGTGTGGAGGAAGATAAAGGAGTCATGCTCCTTATATACTGTGATACGGGCGCCCGAGTTCATTGGGGCGCCCGTAAGGTCATGGGCGCCCGAGTCAGGCGGCAGCTTTTTGGCAGACTTGACTGCCTTGGATGAAGACAAAGACCTAGGCGCCCGATAGGTCATGGGCGCCCAAGTCAGATGGGTAGGGTTGACAGCTTTTGCTGTCTTGGTCGAAGAGAAAGTTGGGGGCACTCGACAGGTCATGGGCGCCTGAGTTGACCATAGTTTGACTCTTGACCAGTTTGACCCGGTTTGACTCTTTCGACCAACTAACCATTAGATCAATTGAGCTCTAAATTGCATGATTCAATATTTTTATTTGACAAAAGTACAAAAATCAGATGAATTTGAGTTAGATCCTAACCAGCTCACCCAGTCTATAGTTATCACACGTTAACCTTATGGGTTTTTGTGAGACAATTTTTGACAGAAGTAAAGATTTTGTTTTAAAAAACATGATTAATTTTGAAAAGTTGAATTAATTTTGAAAACAGTTTAATTGAATTTTAATTTTATTTTAAAAAGTGATTGAATTTAAGATTAATTAAAATTTGTGTTAGATTCAAATCTGACAATAGTAAAGTGAATTTGGTTTTCAATAATTGGCTTCCAGGCCTTGGCGAGGCACCAGGCCTTCTTTGGCAGTAGCCTTATTGGATCATCAACCCTTTCCTTGACAAAGCCTTTTATTGAAAAATCATCTTCAAGTTACTTCTTGAAAGATTTTGGTCTAACTAGTTTGGGTCTTAGATTGGTCGCTTCGGCTAGTTCCGCCAAAATGGCTTCCCTAACATACTATCATCTCACATCCACCCAATACTATGTTGTTCAAATTTCAGTTAAATCGTTTTAGTCCTTATTCTAACCAGTCCTAGGTCTAAGCATGGTAATTTGCAGAAAATAAATAAACAATCAAGCATGCAATTCAAATTAAGAAAAGAATTTATCTAATAATAATAATTGTTTTTAAATTGGCTCCCCCTGGACTAAAGCCACGGTAATGATTAGGCAAGATGTGAATCTTATCCTTGGGGATCCAATACTGGTTTGGTCCAGCTTGGTTGTTCAGGTAAAGTTTGGGTACCCATGCCTGAACTTTGGGTCTAGATTGGTTCAATATAGCATAGTATGACCTTTGTCTCGACTTGGTTCGATACCCTAACCCAGATCGATTTAGAACAGACTTCTGTTTTCCAAGGATCATGTCAAGACCCTTGGAACCTGAAGTGAATCGTTCTAAAGCCGCTCTAAGGTCCTTGACTTGAGTTTTCAAGGAGGAGTTCTCTTTCTCAAGCTTTTCAACTTGAGTAGAGGTTCCTTCTTGAACCTTCTCGGTCAAAGATCTAGAGTCAGCTCCCTCTTTCAGGAGTTTTACTTCCTGTCGGAGGGACTCGACTTGGATTTTGGCTTTCGCCAACTTACAAGATAGGTAAGCAATTAACTTTGATAATTCAACTTCAGAGAAACCACTTATAGTTATTTTGCCGTTCTCTAAATTGTGAGCCTTCCGTCGCCCGACTCCGATTCTGATTCGGTGTCGATGTCTTCCGAAGCGGTCAAGGCGAGAAGGTTCGATTGTGGGGCCTCTTCTTTTTCAGAAGAAGAAGATTCGTCCCACGTGGCTTGAAGAGCCTTCTACCTTCGAGTCTTCTTGGCTTCTTTTAGATTAGGGCACTCCGATTTGTAGTGTCCTTTCTTGTTGCATTCGTAGCATGTCACATTTGATTTGGTCTTAGATGTTGAGGGTTCAGCTGGACCTTCCTTCTTTCGGTTGACTTTTCTTCTGTTGGTCTGATGCTTCAGCTCCTTGTAGTAGTCCCGGGCTAGTAGCCGAACCAGCTTGGGTCGATCCCCTTCACTATCTTCTGAGTCTGAGTCAGACTCGGGTGCAGGTTGAGGCTTTTTCTTGGCCACCTTTCCTTGGGTTTTTCCTGCAAGAAAAGTAATACCTTTCTCGGCCAAAGTGCAGTTAGTCTGCTCGTGTAATTCCAATTTTGAAAATAATTCATCTAATTTAATTTTAGAAAGATTCCTAGAAACCTTGTAAGCATCTGCCATAGATGCCCACAGAGTATTTCTTGGGAAAGCATTTAGGGTATACCTGAAAAGGTCACGGTTTTCTACCTTGTGACTGATTGTGTGCAGGCCGTTCATCAGCTCCTGGATTCTGGCGTGGAGCTGGGCTGCTGACTCGCTTTCGTTCATTTTGATTGTGTATAATTTGTTCAGCAGTAGGTCCCTTTTGCTGATTCTGGTGTCGGAGGTACTTTCGTGCAATTCAATCAACTTACTCTAGAGTTCTTTCGCACTGTTGAAGGGACCCACCCGGTTCAGTTCTTCTTTGGTTAATCCACATTGCAGTGTCTGGGTTGCCTTTGCATCAGCCTCGATCTTTTTCTTCAGCGAGGCGTCCCATTCCGTGTAGTGCTGTGCCACTCCTTCAGCATTCTTGGGGATTTTGAGACCAAATTGGATTATTATCCACATATCCACCTGAGTTTTCAGGTGGACTTCCATCCGACTCTTCCAGTAGGAGAAGTCTTCTCTACTGCAGAGTGGTGGTTTGGCTGTGCTGAAACCCTCTTGCATGACCATTATAATTTCTGAAATAACAAAAAAAATAAGGAAATTCTGTCCCAAAACTTAGTCTTGGATTAGTAGTGCGGGAAGAAAATAATTATAAAAAAACGATCGAGTGGTGTTGCACCAACCTCGATTAACGAGAAAAATTCGAAAGGAAAAAAAAATTAAAAATTCGTAAAATCTGAAAAACTCTCAAATTGGTGGTTGCACCAAATTTGAGCCACCCGTTCTGATACAACTTGTTGGATCGAGGAAAACGATAGAGGGGGGGGGTGAATATCGTTAAAAACTTTTCAAATTAAGATAGAGCAGATACGCAGCGGAAAGAAATTAAATGCACAAGAACACAAGTCTATTTTTTACTTGGTTCGGAGTTGCGGTCGGCTCCTACTCCAAGGCCCACGGTCCTTCACCGTTTACTTTGGGCAATACTATAATCACGCAAAAAGATTTACAAGTTAAGTACAAAATATTTCAGGAAATTGAAATTGCTGCACTTTTCATTACCGACACACGATGTGGATCGAATTTCGGAGCAGAGGGTCGTCGTCGGCGCTGGGATCTCGAAGTTGGAGTTTGCCGGGGCGTAGCGCTTGAACGAAAAGCTTTGGAGTGTTGAGAAAAAGTGATGTTGAAGCCTTGGGGTTGAGCCCCTTTTATAGTGCTCATACGGGCGCCTGTGATGTTGGGGGCGCCTGACACGTGCCCTTCGATCCGTAAATCCTTATCCGCGGGCTCGGTCAGCGCTTATCCTCCCCTACTTGGGCGCCTGAGCTGATGGGGGTGCCCGTGACCTCACGGGCGCCTGATTCGGCTTGGTCCAGAGGCTTCGTAGCTATGTTTTGGGTTTTGCCTTCACTCTTGGGTGCCCGTATCCATACGGGCGCTTGAGCCCATTCGGGTGCCTGTCTCCATTCGGGTGCCTAGGCCCAGTGAAGTACCTCACTTGTAGATGACCAGTCCTTTGACCCTGCAACTTAGGTTAGTCCCAAAAAACATAACAAGTATTAATTACAGCCGTAGCTGTCTTGGTTCTGACTTCGGGTCTCCCAAATGGAACCCTAGATCAAACTAACGTCTACTGTTCCCTCGACGGGGAACACGTCCTCACCTACTCCTCTCAGGAGAGTTACCTTTTGCCAACCGGCTCCTCCGGTTGGACTTTTGCCCAATCCACCTGACCAGGTCTTCGTGCCCAACTTCCGGTCAGGTCTTCTTGCCCAACTTCCGGTCAGGTCTTCGGTGCCCAGCCCCTTGCCAGGACTTCGTGCCCAGTCCTCGACCAGGACTTCTTTGCCCGTCTTTCGGTCAGGTCTTCTTGCCCAGTCCTTGACCAGGACTTCTTTGCCCAGCCTATTGCCAGGACTTCTTGCCTAGTGTACCTAGGACTTCTTCCTGCACACTCAGTGAACAAGTTAGATCACAATAACATCTTAACTTCTGAACCCTTTGCTATTATCAAAATCCAGGTTTGACTTAGGTGTTGCCTGCACCAACACAAGATGCATCAGTAATGTCCTCCTCTAGTGTTTCAATGTTTAACAATATGCTTAAGTTAGTGATACATTAAATAAGGTAAGGGTGAGTCAAGAAATCCGTATCAAAGTAAAGAAAAGTCCTAGTTAACCTAGGCAATAAGTCTTGGTTTGAAGAATTGGGCACTAAGTCTTGATCATGGATTGGGCATTAAGTCCTGGCCGCGGGCTGGACACCTAAGACCTGACCGAGGGTTGGGCACGAAGTCCTGATTCGAGGAATTGGGCAATAAGTCTTAGCCGAGGGCTAGGCACCGAAGACCTGACCGAGGGTTGGGCAATAAGTCCTGGTCGTGGGTTGGGCATAAAGTTCTGATTCAAGGAATTAGGCAATAAGTCCTGGCAGAGGGCTGGGCACCGAAGTCCTGGTAAGTGATGCTGGGCACTAAGTCTTGGTGAGTGAAACTGGGCAAAAGTCCTGGTGAGTGAAGCTGGGCTAAAGTCCAACCGGATGGGCCGGGTGGCAACCTTCTTCTGAGAGGAGTAGGCGAAAGGCGCATTCCCCGGGAAGGGAACATAGGCGTCGGTTCGACCTAGGGTTTCACGGTAAATCCGAAGTCAGAACCAATCGGTAAGACTAAGATTGTATATGTGTTTGTCTTGTATTTGTGTATCTTACAGGTACCTAGAATTGGAGGCAAAGTAGGCGAACAAACACAAGACGTGTCTGGAAAACTGATCCTGGGCGCCTGAATGCATACAAGCGCCCCCAAGCATCCAGGCGCCCTGGATGAATTAGGCGCCCAACAAGCTCCTGCGCGCCCAAGACTGGGTCCTTGGCAGCTTCGCGAAGTTCGCTAATTGGATGGAATTTTGGCCACTACTGAGGCACCCCATAGCAACACAGGTGCCCAACAAAAGGCTATATAAAGGGGTTCGACACCTCAACTCAGAACACCATTCACGACATCATTCTAAGCATTCCGAGTGACGACAAAGCGCTAGAGACGAAGCTCTGCGACCAAGGAGGCTCCAGGGGGAAGTGCGCGTCACTTCAGGAGTTCCAGATCGGCCGAGTCTTCGACTTTTTGTTTGGTTTGCATTACTTTCTGCATTTACTTTCCATAATATTTTGATTGTAAAACGTGCACTGTAAGACAAGTTTCTCCGCCTCTGGAAAGTCCGGAAAGGAGACCATTAGTGGACGGACATTTCCCGTGCCTAGGCCTTGGATGTACTGACCCTGGGGGTTGGGAACCAAGTAAAAACCTGTGTGTACTGTGTTGTTTGGTTTTTCGTTCAGTCTATTTTTCCACTGTGCTACTAACTCTGAATAGAACGAACCTCGAAGTTTACGACACGCTTTCCACAAGATTTTTAACAAGTCGATATTCACCCCCTCTATCGACGGCACCGGTCCCCACAGACCCTCTCTGGCTAATTTATTCATTCTTTCTTGTCATGTATGTCCCAATCTAGCATGCCAAGCATCATCATTAACATCAACATCACTAGTAAGAGCAATGTTTGAAAAATAATTATTTTTTCGACAATTAACTTCTGGTTCTACATCAAGAACCATGAAATCATTTGATATATAACCATATTCAATTAACACAAAGTTAATTTTCATTTCCACACAATGACTATAAAAGTTCATATAATAACCCAATTCATGAAGACAATTAACGGAAATCAGATTCCTTCGAATCTTAGGAGAATACAAGGTATCATACAGAACATGATACGCCCACCATGAAGGTTGAGTTTGCAAGTGTCAATTCCTTTAACTACAATTTTTGCATTATTTCCCACATATATCCACTTGTTGCCAGTTGGTATCCGACAGTACTCCATGTATGTAGCTCGATCACAACCTATATGGTTCATTATGTTGGGATCGATGGACCGACTAGAGGAGGTAAATAGCTTGGTCACCCACATTTAGCGTCGGTTCTTCCTACAATGTTAACGTGCCAAAGCGAAAATACAAATTGTTTACGTGGTTCGGAGATAAAGCTCCTACTCCACGATAGTCCGTTAGGTGGACGATCCTGATCTGTCGGTGGATGAGTCCCCGGAGGATCTCCGGCTAGCTCATGTAGCTCCTTATGGGTGGAGAAACCTCGCCACAACTCGCAAAAGATCTCTGAGCACAATGATTACTAATTGGCCATTAATCAAAGCCAATTTCGTCAACCCTAGTCAGCCAAACTGAGCTCCCTTAAATAGAGCTCGTGGCTAAACTAGCCGTTACTAGTTGGCTGGTGCTAACACCAGTCAACTGGTTCCAACCGAATCCGAACGTTACAATCCAACGTTTGAATTCTCAGCCGACACCAGTCGACTGATCTTTCTGTGTCAAGTACCAGTCGCTGATCCCAGACTAGTCGACTGGTCAAATCCTAATCCTAGGGTTTCCCTACCCAAGTACAGTTCACTCACACTCGGACCCTCACGACTCAACTGACTCTTCCTTTGCAGCTTCGACCTGTTGCCTTCAAGCCTTCTTTGACTTTGGCTCTAGTCCCTCAGATACATACAAGCCCGCGGCTCGTCCTAATGTTATCCTTCGCATATGCATCGAAGTGTGCTTCCCTCGGCTCATCGTTCCTGCCTTGTCCACGGCCCCTCGGATGCATACAAGCCCACGACTCGTCTCCTCATGCAATCTTTCACCGAACCCGAAGCCGTTAAGTTAAGTCTATGTGTATCCTGCAAACCTGCACACTCAAATACACATATCAAATATAAGGGTAAACTTAATTTAAACCCTTTTCCTAAACATCAAAACACATGGTCACTCTGGACCATAGATTGCTCCAACAATCTCCCCCTTTTTAATGTTAGCAATACATTTAAATTAGGGAAAACAAATAGAAAATAACAAATGCTAATCAATATTTGGACTTACGTTGCCAAAACTACACCTTGGATTTATACCGCCAATGCAATACAAACATGCATGGATCCTATCACAAGACATCCTCACACCTAAACTCTCCAATGAATTAGGATTTTCATCAACAATGGCTTTTCAAGAACCTCTCCAAGGCTCCCCCTACATTAGACTTGCAAAGACTTTTTAAGAACCTATCATACAGTTTTGCCTTCGCCAATAAATGAGCAACAATGCTCCCTCTTCGCCTAAACTCCCCCATAACCTAGGATTTCTTGTAAAGGCGTGTTTGGTTTGGTTTCCCACTTAAACCTAACACTTCTCTCCGTTTGCTACACATCAAAATGGCTCCAACAATATCCACAATTATTTGATCCTTTAACCTCTAATGACTATAAATGTTGTGTATTAATCCCCAATAAGATTATACACAAGTTTACACTCATTTGGATACTTTCCAACTTTGCTGAAAACAATTTTAGCTTGTATCAGTCGACTGAGACAGTTACCAGTCGACTGACCTAGTCAAAAAATCAACCTCATAGAATTATCAGTCGATTGATCTCTTCACCAATTGACTGATACTCTGATATCAGCCTATTATAGCATTTCTGTCCCAAATTCAGAAATACACCAGAAATTTCATAAATCTTCAAAAAATTTTAAATTTTGTAGAGAAGTTTGTGGTACCCGTGTCTACTTGAAAAAAATACATTAAAAAATGTATCTATCACCAATCCTAAGATTGATACAAAACTTCAAAACTATCTAAATGGTTCAATTGAACATTCACCTAAAGTCGTAGTTTTGGCCTCCTATTGATGTATCTGCCCATGCCAAACCATAATATATCCCTAGCATTGGTTTATATGACATCTATACATCAAAAACTAATTTTCATGCAATATGACCCCAATGTCATATTTTCATGCATGAAATACACTCCCAATGTGCCAAATCCCTAGGATTGAGATTCAAATCTGTCTCCAAATCCTTTGGCACACTTCATGGTCCATCTAGACTTCCGAGAGAAATCCTCCCAAGATCCATTGACCATGGGTCCCAACTTGGCTCCTAGATCTCCCCTTTGAGCTCTTAGTCTTAACTACCTCTCTAGGTGACTCATCTATAATCACAAGGCCACACCGGTGTACCTCCGATGACTTTTGACCTACAAATCTAACCTTTTTAACCTTGACATCTTGTCCTTGGTTAAACTCTTTTTTCCCCCTTTAAATGACTTTCCCTTGTCATTCTTGGGTTTCCCCTTGCCATAGTCATATGACACCCTTGCATATGACTTCTCCATAACATTAGAGAACTTAGATCGATATCCCAACCCTAATCTATCATTATTGGGTTTTTGGCTACCCAACACCATTCCTAACCTCTTAGATCCAATAGTTAATCTATCTAGGATTTTCTTTAATTTCTCAAGCTTTGCCCTCAATGCTTGATTTTCCCTTTCTAGGTTCTTAAACCTATAATCAACATACCCACCTTGGACATTCCTAGACTTACCCATTTGTCTATGCATGTGTCTCCCTTTCTTGTGATTAATGCCTTGGTTCTTAGGTCTGAAGGTTCTAGGTTTATTATGATGCATGAATTTCCTAGGGGTTTGATTTGCAATATTAACCCTATTTTTATCATGATATTTAAAACCAAAATTATGCATGAGAAAATAATTTATATTATTTCTAGCATGCATGGAGGAATTTAAATTTGAATTAAATTTAAGGTTAGGGTTTACCTCCTTTACCATTGAAGCTCTCCCTTAATGTGAGATTTTCTTCTTCTTCTTCTCTCACTTCTTCAAGTGCTCTAACTTCTTGAATTATTCTTTCCTTAAGCATTTGGTGTGGTAATATCCTAGCTCATCACACATGAAGCAACGAATGTGCTTCTTTTCCTTCTTTTTCCTACAACCCATATTAGAGTTCAAAGCAATTGACTTAGGTTTAAGGTTTACCTCCTTTTTCTTACCCTTTGGACACTTGTCCTTGTAGTGCCATTTTTCATTGCACCCAAAACAAATGATGTGGTTCATTGACTTTGCTTTGGTGGAGGTGGATTCTTCTTCTTGCTCCGGTATTAGGGATGGTCTCTCCTCTCCCTCAATCATTGAAGTGGAGACTTCTCCTATTTCTTCCTTACTTGAGGATGTTGAGTGCTCATCCTCAATTCCCAATTCACTTGAGGAGGTGGATGTTACTTCTTCTTTCTCCTCCTCTTTGGATGTTGAGTTCCTTTCCTCATCCGATTGGCCCACCTCTTCTTCTTCTTGGACCAATAAGCCCATCTCCTTGGGCTCTTCTTCTTGTGTAGGCTTTTGATGAAGAGTAATCACTTTGCTCCATAGTTCATGAACACACTTGTACTCACCTACACGACTAATTATATTATTAGGCAAAATACTAAGTAAAATTGATATTACTTTATCATTTGCTTTCGATTGTGTTTGTTGCTCCTTATTCCAATATCGTGGTCGGAGCTTTTTCCGGTGCATATCTTTCGGGGCTTCAAATGGTTCTTCGAGTGCGATCATTAGATTCCAATCCAAGTCGAACCAAGTCATTACCCGCAACCTCTAATAGTCAAAGCTTTCGTGATCATACGGAGGTGGAACGGTGATGTCGTCCCCTATTTTTTTCTTCAATTGTCATTTTCCTCTAGCACTTTGCTCTCCCATCGATTAGTCCGTAGACGAGCAAACCTGACTTTGATACCACTTGTTGGAATCGATGGATCGGTTAGAGGGAGGGGGGGGGGTAAATAGCTTGGTTACTCACGTTTAGTTTCGGTTCTTCCTACAATGTTAGCGTGCGCGAGCGAAAATACAAATAACATAAATAAACAAATGCTAACAAACCGTTTAAGTGGTTCGGAGATAAAGCTCTTACTCCACGGCAGTCCGTAAGGTAGACGATCCCGATCTGTCGATGGATAAGTCCCCGGGAGACCTCTGGCTAGCTTGTGTAGCTTCTTGTGGGTGGAGAAACCTCGCCACAACTCGTACAAGACCTCTGAGCACAAAGACTACTAATTGGCCTTTAACTAAAGCCAATTTCGTCAACCCTAGCCAGCCAAACCAAGCTCCCTTAAATAGAGCTCATGGCTGAACTAGCCGTTACCAGTCGACTGGTTCCCACCGAATCCAAACGTTACAGCCCAACGCTCAAATTCCCAGTTGACACTAGTCGACTGCACAGAAGATCAGTCGACTGCACAGAAGATCAGTCGACTGATCTTTCTGTGCTAACTATCAGTCGACTGATCTTTCTGTGCTAACTATCAGTCGACTGGTCAAACCCTAATCCTATGGTTTCCCTACCCGAGTACAGTTCACTCGCACTCGGACCCTCACGACTTAGCTGACTCTTCCTTTGCATCTTCGACCTATTGCCATCAAGCCTTCTTCAACTTTAACTCTCGTCCCTCAGATGCATACACGCCCACGGCTCGTCCTCATGTCATCCTTCATGTATGACTCGAAATGCGCTTCCCTCAGCTCATCGTTCTTGCCTTGTCCACGATCCCTCCGATGCATACAAGCCCACGGCTCATCTCCTCATGCAATCCTTCACCGGTTCCGATGTCGTCAAACTAAGTTTATGTGTATCCTGCAAACCTGTACACTCAAATACACATATCAAATATAAGGGTAAACCTAACTTAAACCTTTTGCTCAAACATCAAAATACATGGTCACTCCAGACCATAGATTGCTCCAACACGTTGCTCTTGAATCTATAATCCACAAAAGATAAGAATCAGCTAACAACACTGAACTAGCAATATAAAACTCATGAAAAGAAGACAAACATGAATCTACCTTTTTTGGCTCAATATATTCCTGACCAAAGTGACCCTTCTTGCCACAATTATAGGAAGTCAGCTTGCTTTTAGGTTTTTTTCCATACTTCTTTCCTTTCTTCTTGATTGGGTCTTACACAATAGTGTAAGTACCCCTGGTTGATTTTGATGTAATCAACTGATTTAAGTTGGGTCATGTTGTGTTTAATCCCTCTGCTAAGTGTGCAGGAGCTTAGGTACGGAGGAAGTCGAGCGTAAGATGTAGCGAACGAGAAGGATTGTGCGGGGAGTGAGCCGACAGGCTCGGTACAATTCGGGGATGTGGAAGCTACGGAAGAGTACGCCGGTGGAGCGAGAAGGACGCGTGCAGTGTCCGAGGGACTAGAAGCCGGGAGGAAGGACGCTCGAGGGTCGAAAGGTCGGAGTCGGGTTCGGGTGAGCCTAACTCCGGTTGGCCGGAAATCACCCAGAAGACAAAGAACCAAAAGACTGGTCAGTTTGACCAAGTCAAACTAGGAGGCCAAAAAAAAGAAATTTATTTGTTACTGTGAAGATTCAAAGCTCGAACCTCACAGACATATATCTCCATACTTACCGATTGGGATAAGCAAGCGATATGATTAAAGTTGTTGCGAGCAGAAGATAAAGTCATTTAGCTGTTGCGAGCAGACGACAAAGTTTTAATTAAACTTTATCTCTTAAAGGATACCCTTATCCTTTAATCAGATCCAATGGATACAATTTAATCTCATCCAAGATCAACCATCCAGATTACATCCATGGATCAACGACCAAGAGAAAATTCATCAACAATCAACAATCAACAATCCAGATTTATTCTCTTAGGCTATAAATAGACTTAGAGTTTTTGCTTTAGAATTATTCAATTCAATTCATTCTTGTAAAATCTATAAAAGTCTAGCGTGCTGTTGTTGTAAGACTTCTCCGCCACAAGGAGATTTTTATTGAGCGCCCACTGCCTTGGAAGCAACGTTCTTTGTTGCGACTAAGTTTTTTTTAAAAGACGAGTGCCTTCCATTTTAATTTCTTTTACCGTCTATTCACCCCTCTAGCCGGTCCAACCCAATCCAACAAGTGGTATCAGAGCCAAGTTCACTGCAAAAGGACTAACTGTCGACTGCAACAATTTCGAGAAAATGGTTGGAGCCGTAATCTACCCGCCGAAATTTGAGGGGGAGTTTGCGATGTGGAAGCGCCGAATGCAGGTATTTTTTAAAATTGATATTGATCTGCTATTAATTATGAAAAATGGTTTAAGTTCCTAAAGACAACAATAGAGAGGATAAAGAAATAGAGTCGTGGACCAAGAAGGAGCTAGCGGACTTTGTAGCAAACAACAAAGCTGAATTTCATCTGCTAGTCGTTCTTCCTACGCAAGAAGTCAACCACATCGAGAATTACAGCTCGGCAAAAGAGCTTTGGGAGAAATTCCTGGAATTGCATGAAGGTACCTCAGAGGCAAAACTAAAGGCCACTTGGGATGAGTCCTCGTGAGAAGAGTCGGAAGGTCAAGAATACGCGGGACTTGCACTGATGGCAAATCATCAAGAAGGGAGCACTGATGAAGGGGGATGAAACGTCAGAAGAAAGTGATGATGAAGTAGGAACCTCGCTTTTCGAAAGCGACCCGGTAAGTGAGGTTTATTTTCTTCCTCATGATCAGTTATATGCTGGAGTTAAAGCCTTGCTCAAATCTAATTGAAGATTAGAAAAAGAAAATTAAAAACTAAAAAATAAATTAACACTTACATCCTCTTCTAATATTTTGAAAAATGAAAATGATAATTTGAAAAACTTAGTGCAAAAATTAGAACTTGATATTGCATATTTACGCCAAAAGAAAAATAATTTTTCTAAAAATTTAAATTGGTATTTTAAAAACCATAACGGTCAATTTAAAAAAGTATCCAAAAGCTATATTGCGCCTAAGTTTTTAATTAATCCTGTAGACAGGAACTTATTTTGGGTTCCGAAATTTATTTTAAAGTAATAAGAATTTTTTTCAAAAATTATATTTTTTTATGCACAATTATGTGGTCCATCTACTGGGAATTATTCAATATTTTTCGAATATTTTTCATTTTTCTCCGCTCGAAATTTGAAATTAAAATTTTAAAAATAGATAAATAATTTATTTTCATAGATCTAATTTTTCATGATTCAGATATAGTGGAAATAACTCATTATAATTTTCTTAAATTTTTTGAAGTATTTTTCGATTTTTTTTAAATTTATTCTTCAAAAGCTCGTATCCATTCTTTTTTTAATTTATTTTTAGACTTCATGAATAAATTTAAAGCTGAAAATTTTGGTCCAAACTCATATCTTTCTCTTCGACTTTGACAAAAATATTCAAATTTTTTATAGATATTCGATTTTTTTATGAATTGTTTCAAAATTCGATAGAAAAATATTTTGGTATCAAAGGGGGAGAGTAGTACCATAAATTTTTTTTAAAAAAATCTAAAAATTCAAAAAAAAAATTCCTCCCTAATTATGTTTCCCCATTTTTTTTTGATGTAATCAAAGGGGGAGAAATAGGGTTAAGTTAAGGGGTAGACTTTTAATTTACTCTAAATTTAAGTTTTTATGAACTTATATTGTTTACATTATTATGCATGCTTTCTTATTTTTGTTTACCCTAACTTAACTCGGATTGATGCACATCAAAATGGAAGAGATTATAAGTACCCCTGGTTGAGTTTGATGTGATCAACCGATTTAAGTTAGGTCATGTTGTGTTTAATCCCTCTGCTAAGTGTGTAAGAGCTTAGGTACGGAGGAAGTTGAGCGTATGACGTAGCGGATGAGAAAGATTGTGCGGGGAAGTGAGCCGATGGGCTCGGTACAATCCGAGGGACGTGGAAGCTGTGGAAGAGTACGCCGGTGGAGCGTGAAGGACGTGTGCGGTGTTCGAGGGATGAGAAGCTGAGAGGAAGGACGCTCGAGGGACGAAAGGCCAGAGTTGAGTTCGGGTGAGCCTAACTCCGGTTAGTCGGAAATCACCCTGAAGACAAAGAATCAAAAGACTGGTCAGTTTGACCAAGTCAAACCAGGCGTCCGAAAAAAAAGAAAAACCTCATAGACTTATATCTCCATACTTATCGATTGTGATAAACAAGCGATGCGATTAAAGTTGTTACGAGAAGAAGATAAAGTCATTTAACTGTTGCGTGCAGAAGACAAAGTTTTAATTAAACTTTATCTCTTAAAGGATACCCTTATCCTTTAATCAGATCCAATGGATGCAGTTTATTCTCATCCAAGATCAACCATCCAGATTACATCCATGGATCAACAGCCAAGAGAAAATTCATCAACAATCAACAATCCAGATTTATTCTCTTAGGCTATTAATAGGCTTAGAATTTTTTGCTTTAGAATTATTCATTTCAATTCATTCTAGTAAAATCTCTAAAAGTCTAGCGTGTTGTTGTTGTAAGGCTTCTCCGCCACAAGGAGATTTTTATGAGCATCCACTGTCATGGAAGCAACGTTCTTTGTTGCGACCAAGTTTTTTTTAAAAGACGAGTGCTTTCCATTTTAATTTCTTTTACCGTGTATTCACCCCCCCCCTTTAGCCGGTCCAATCTGATCCAACAAGCGGTAGCACCAACTTCTTTTCCCTTACCTTTTCCTTTCTTGAACTATCTTTTTTTATTCTTGGATCCAGAACCTTCAGCTACAAAAGCTTGTTCAGAAATCCTTGTAGATTCTATTCTCTCTGCCTCTAATTCAATGTGGCATGAGACATCGGTGAGAGTCTTGATACTCTCACAGTGAGTATGGTATGTTTCATCGTTTCCTATGAATCAGAAAGGGAACGAATAACTGTTTGAACCTGTTATTCATCGGTCAACTCATGACCAATAGTCTTTAGCTCCCGAATCATATACCTCATTTCCCTCAGATGTTAGGTCATGGTAGCATTCGAGCGTTTTTTACAACTGTCAAACTTGATTGCCAATTGGCGAAGCTTGCTTAAACTAACTCTACTGTATTTCTCTCTCAGGGCTACCCAGACAGCATGAGCTGATGGCAATGACTCATACTCAAATATCAGGTCGTCTACCATTGAACTAATCGATATCCCTTAGCAATGGAGTCTTTTTTCCTCTATGTCTTATAGGCATCAAGGTCAACTTTATGTTGTTCTTTGGAACCATTAGCAGGTTCTTTCATGAACTGATTCATAGACTCTAGAACTTCTTGCTCCTCGAGAATATATTGTATCTTGAAATGTCATATTTTATAGTTATACCCATATAATTTCTCTCCATTGTTGAGTCGGCTATGATGTTTTTCGGTGTCATGATTTATCATAAATAAACATATTATTCAGTAATTTAATGTATAACATATGTACATAATCTATGATTGACTTAATGTAAATTTGAGTTGGTTTACGAAATTAAGTGGTAACTGCGTTTTCACTCATCATTCGTATGATCCAATCTAATCAACATTGACCAATTTTATTATATACATTCCATCAAAAATGAACTAATGAACTAATCATTTGCATGAACTAATCAATTTTAAGTCAGTTAACACATAACATAACTTTTCAATAAAATATAGTATTGTTCATACATAACAACAATCTATACTATATGACTTTTTTAAATGAGCTTATTTGGTTCGTACACAGCCTTCTTTATCTGCTCCATTAGCTCATTGCATCGCTCATTTTGAGGGGTCATGGTGCATATCTCAAGCGACAACTGGAATTGAAAAATAATATTGTCAGTACAAAACCGAAAAAACGACTAACAAAACTGGTTCATTTTAGTTCACACATATGCATAGAAAAGCACACAAACAAATAAGGAAAATAAATTTTCTTTATTTGAGGAGCTACAGTTGACTATCATACTGGACCGATCGATTTGGATGCCCTATTGTTGTTTCACCTAAGCCCATTTAAGTTTAAGTCCGACTTATTGATCAAACCAGTTAGTTTGGTTTAGGTTTCGATCAAACTGGTTTGGTTAAACCAACAAATAGTTTGAACCAGATTAGGTCTGATTAGACTAACCTAATCTGATTAAACTAACTAATGGTTTCCTATGTCTTATTGAATGGATTGGTTTAAAATTAAACAAGATCTAAAAGTAATTGCCCCTATAGCTCAGTAGTAGAGCGTCAGTCTTGTAAACTGAAGGTCTGTAGTTCGATTCTGCATGGGGGCATCTTTCTTGCCTTTTTATTTTATTTTTTATCGTGCCTTTTTATTTTATTTTTTTATCACATGTGAGGGAATTCATTTCCTTTTTGATTTATAAAAATCAAAACTTTTTCTCATATCTTAATCAATTAACTATTTCTCTTAATCGATTCAACTCTATTTTAATCGATCAGTTTTGTTTTTCAATCAATTACGTATGTTTCAATCGATTAAACTAAGGGGGCGCTTGGTATATATTCGGTAATGGGAATGGTAATAAGTTTTGATTGAGGGGTTTATGAGTTTAGTGATAACCTAGTGGGGGTGGGTTATAAAATCAAGGGTATCATGTCCATATTTTGATTCCGATTCCCGTATACCAAGCACCATAAATGGGAATGAAATAGATTTCATTCCCATTCCCACCTTCTAAACCCGCTTACCAAGCGTCGGATAATATTTTAATTGATTAAAAACCTCTCTGGTCGCAAGGAATAAGAGGTTATCGGTCGATGCAGTTTGATTGCCGGTGCTTACCGACCATGGGCGCCGATCACCAACCATCGGACATGGTCGTCGATGCCCGTACAACCGCAACTAACGTCATGGTGGGGATCCTTCCATGATGTAGCTTTGTCGCGACAACTGCTCGTGATGCAGTTCTGCTGCAACACAGTTGCCAGCATGAGACGCATCTTGCACCAACAATCTCCCCCTTTTTAATGTTTGACAAATGACAATATCTTAAGTTAGATTGGATGAAGGGTTAAGTTATAAACCTTGGGATCAAAAGAAAAAAAAAATCTAAGTTTTGAAAACACATTTTGATCCATTGGGAAAGCTCTCTATCCTTTGGGAGAAATTTTTTTTTCCAATCTTAAGGAAGAAGTAAAAATTTCTAACTCTTAACTTAAGCGCACTCTCCCCCTTTGTCATACATCAAAAAAACCGACAGAAATGCTTGCACCAACAAAAAATTCTTTTCAAAACACTTGCAACAATCTTTGAAAGCATAGCAACTAGCTAGTTAAAAATACAACTGTACCAACAGAATATTAATTTTACTTAAATTACACCAAAAAATTACACTTTGAAAAGTATTGTGTAAATCGAAAAAAACATTTTGAACTTTCAGCAAATGTTTTGAACTCAGAAGATTTTCACTTAGAAAAAATATCACCTTAGAAAAATTTTCAATTGAGAAAGATTTTCAAGAAAAATTGCATACATACAAGATTTTTTTCTTAGAAATATATGCATTTTTTCAAACATATTTCACTTAGAGATTTTTGCACTTCAAAAGAATTCTTTGAAAAATATTGTGCAGAAAATTCTGTACTTTGAAAGATCAGTATTTTGAAAGATATGATATTATGCATTTTTGAAGAATATAAGTACTTTTGAAAATATATTATGCATTTTTGAGGAATATAAGTACTTTTGAAAAGATATTATGCATTTTTGAAGAATATAAGTACTTTTGACAAGATATTATGTATTTTTGAAGAATATAAGTACTTTTGACAAGATATTATGCATTTTTGAAAAATATAAGTACTTTTGAGAATATTATGAACTTTTTGAAAAAGTGCAAGTACTTTTGAAAAAATATTATGCCCTTTTTGAAAAATATAAGTACTTTTGGAAAATATTATGCCCTTTTTTTACTTGACTTGGTTTTTTAAAACTATTACTTAACTTATATTTTGTATTGTTATTAAAACATAATATTTTACTTGACTTGGTTTCTTTTCCAGTCTGACACAATCCTAGGAAACCTTGTTAACTACAAGGACATTTCCCTAAGTGTCCTGGAAATTCTCCAAACTCAAGTAAATATTATTTCAAAATGATTTTATAGGCCACAAAAAAATTCTGAAAAATAAAATAATAGTATTTTGAAAGACAAATTACTTATGTTTTCAACAGGATTTTGAAAATATAGTGCACGAAAATATATTATTTTGAAATATTTAATAACTCTTTTAATTTGACCTCCCCCTAAACTTGACCCAGTCCTAGAAAGCTTGTTGACCACAAGTACTTTTCCTCTGAGTCTCTAAGGTTTGGTTCAGACCAAAAGAATTATATAATAATTTCAAAAAAAAATTACCAGAAATTTTTTTTGAAAAATACTTGTCAGATAGTTTTCTTTTGAATTAGACTCCCCCTAAATTTGACACATCGTAGGAGTCTTTGTAAATCATGAAGAAGATTTCCTCTGTATCTTTAGGGTTTATCAAAAATCAAAAGAATAGTTTTGAATGACAGCATGGTAATGTTCAAGTATATAATTTTAGAAAATTCAATTTAAAATGAAGATAACTTTTAAAGCATAAGCCTTTTCGAAAACATAAGGCATAAGCCTTTTCGAAAACATAAATGATAGTAATTTAAAGCACAGTTTTCGAAAAATCAAAAAAAAACCTTTTAACAGAATAAGACACTCTCCATGTATCCAACACCGTTTAACTCTATCTAAGTGCCTTAAGGGACTTTAGTGTTGACCTAAGAGGCTTGTGTCTAATTGTGTAGGCCAATCAAATTTTTGAAAAAGATATAATTTGGAAAATGTATAATATAGATAAGCACTCAAACAAGCATGAAATTCATAAACACATTATTATGTTAAAGCACTATTTTGTAAATAGATTTTTAGAAAAATATTCTAAGAATTTTGAAAAGCATTTTTGAAAAGCATTTTTTCAATTTATTAGTCCTTAACATCTCACCCATTTTAGATGTCTCAGTACAAGCAAGCATGGTTGCCTTATGGGTGTATTGTGAGATGCTTGAATAATTTTTCTTTGAATTTAAATCTAAGATTTAATTAAAACTTGTGTTAGATTCAAATTTAACAAATAGTAAAGTGAATTTAAATTTCGATAATCGGCTTCCAGGTCTTGGCGAGGCACAGAGGCCTTCTTTGGTCGTAGCCTTATTGGAACAACAACCCTTTCCTTGACAATGTCTTTTATCGAAATATCATTTTCAAATTACTTCTTGAAAAATTTTGGTCTAACTAGCTTAGGTTTTGGATCGGTAGCTTCGGCTAGTTCCACAAGACTAAACAGACCAAGTAGGGTACACCTTACCTTACTTGATCTTATTAGAAGAGCTTCCCTAACGTACTATCATCTCACCTCCACCTAATACTAGGTTGTTCAAGTTCAGGGCTGTAATCGAACCGAGCCGAGCCGAATACCTGAGAGTTTGAGTTTGGTTCGTTTATTATCGTGGCGAGCTCGAGCTTAATTTATCGAATATAGTGATGGCTCGCGAGCATATTCGAGCCCTAAACGAACTTACCAAAATATAAATTATTAATTAAATTATACATCAATTTATTGAAAACATAAATTATATATTCTAAAAAATATAAAATATTTACTAAAATCTATGATTTTATTCTTACAAATGAGCTTTATTGGATATTTTATATTTATTAAATATAAAAGTGTCAAAATTATATATTTAATGTTAAATATTAGTTTTATATTTTACGAACAAGCTCACGAGCTTATTAACGAGCCTGTTCACGAGCTAACGAGCTGAATACTACTGAGTTTGAGTTTGGTTTGTTAATATTAACGAGCTTTATTAAACGAGCTCGAACGAGCTTCTATCGAACCAAGACCCGAATAGCTCGCGAGCAGCTTGGCTCGTTTACACCCCTATTCAAGTTTTAATTAGTCTTTTTCTTATAACCGTTCTAAATCATGCATAAACTTAAATACGAATGACATGACATATATAAAAAACAGATGCATAGCATGGCTGTTATGCATGAGTCAAATAATTCAAATTATTTTACTTAAGTTTCTAATGATGCATCAAATACTCGATTTGATACATGTCGTATAAACCCGCGAATATGCCAACTCACTTTGACATATTTAATATTATTAATTTAATTGTTTCAGTTTGGGTAAGATTTTATTTAATTTCAGTTTAACTTATTTAAGATTTAATTGGATTTAAATTAATTAAGAATTAATTGAAGTTGAATTAATTAAGAATTAATTGAAGTTGAATTAATTAAGAATTAATTGAAGTTGAATTAATGAACGTTAATTGAAGTTGAATTAATTAAAGTTGAATTAATTAAGAATTAATTGAAGTTGAATTAATTAAAGTTAAGTTGATTAAGGATTAATTAAAGTTAATTAAGAATTAATTAAAGTTAAATTAATTAAGGATTAATTAAAGTTAAATTAATTAAGGATTAATTAAAGTTTAATTTGGATTTGAGTTAAATGAATTTTAATTGAAGTTAAATTAATGAAAGATTAAATTTAGGTTATTAAGATTTAATTTGATTTAAATTTCAAACTTTCTGGGTTAATTAAAAGTTGTGGGTCTAATTTCATCATTTTTATTATTTCAAAAATTTCTGACTCGTCTACTATTTGTTCTTTATCTAATTTTTCAAGTTTTTCTAATAATTCTGATTTATTTGAATTTTTATTAACTTTATCCACTATAATCTTGATTGTAGAAAATTTAATTTCCTTCTCATCCTCATCATCAAAATAAAATTCTTCTACATCTTCATAGTAGGTGGAGTAGTTTTCAGGGCTACTGGTTAATGTTTTATAATAATTGTTTTCAAGATTATCCAAGAAAATAATTAAATTATTATCTAAAAGAATTTTTATCTCCACTATCCTCTGAAATATCCTCATTATCCTCAGAAATATTTTCAGAAAAATTATTTTTATCCTCAGAAATACTTTTAGAAAAATCATTTTATCCTCAGAAATATTTTCAATATTCTCAGGATTAATCTCACAATTTTCAGAATTATCATTAACATTTTCAAATTTAATTTCAGGATTATCCTTAAGATTTTCAGAAATAATTTCAGGATTATCCTTTCCAGAGTTAACTTCAAGATTAATATTATTAGAATTTGTAGAATTTACAGGGTTAATATTATCAGAATTGATTTTGGAAATTATTGAATTAACATTAAGGATTAAAAAGTTAATTTTTGATATTTTAGCATTATCTACATTTTCTAACTGGTCATGCAAGATATTGATTTGGCTATGCAATAATTCTAATTTATCAGAAAAATTATCTAAATTATCATATGACAGTGCAGTAATTTATAAATTTTTAGGAACGTAAATTTTTCGTACCTTTGCCGGACACTTATTCTTGTAGTGTCCGTGCTTTTGACATTTGAAGCACTGTACGTGGCTCTTGTCCCGCCGGACTCCGGGTGCTGGTACTACCTTTGCTGCCGGTGATGTAGACCGAGTCTTACGAGTAGGACACTGATTTTTATAGTGTCCTCTCTCCTTGCACTTAAAGCATGTAATATGAAATTTAAAAATTGACATTTAAAAAAAATACCTGATTCACCCCTAGGCTCCCCCTCAACTCCTAGCGTCTTTGCTCCGTCGGCTATTAGTCCGGTAAAGAGCAACCAGGCTCTGATACCACTTGTGGGGACCGGTGTCGTCGATAGAGGGGGGGTGAATATCGACCGTAAAAACTCTTGTGGAAACTCGTGGAAAATTCGTCTTTTGGATCTTCGTTCTAGACTCAGAGTTAGTAGCACAGCGGAAAACAAAACGGAATAATAAAAGACGACACAAAATGCACACGGGATTTTTACTTGGTTCCCAACCCCCCAGGGCCAGTACATCCAAGGCCTAAGCACGGGAACGCCCATCCACTAATGGTCTCCTTTCTGGACTTTCCGGGGGCGGAGAAACCCATCTTACAGTGCAAGAGTTACAATCAAAAAGATATGGAAATTAAGTGCAGAATAGTAAAAGCAAACCAAAACAAAGAAGGTTGAAGACTCGGCCGATCTGGAACTCCGAAGTGCCGCGCACTTCCTCTCGAAGCTTCCTTGGTCGCAGAGCTTCGTCGTTAGTGCTTTTCTTCTGTTCGGAATGCTCAGAATGATCGTAGTAGTGTTGTCCTGAGTTGAGGGGTCGAAGCCCCTTTTATAGGTCTGTCTAGGGCGCCTGTGATGAAGGAGGCGCCTCACAGGGCTTGGTCAAAGCTTATCTTCGCACCGAACTCGCAGCAGCAGATAAGCCTTTGATCTAGGGCGCCTGTGTTGAAGGAGGCGCCTGAATGAATGAGGCGTCTGTATCAATGAGGGGCTTGGTTCATTGAGGCGCCCTGTTTGATGGGGGCGCCTAGAAGCTTGGTTTCCAACCGCGTTGTGTGTTTGTTTGCCTGCTTTATCTTCAATTTTAGGTACCTGCAAGATACATAAATACAACGCAAACACATATACAATCTTAGCCTTAACAAATTAGTTCTGACTTCGGGTTTCCGCGAAACCCTAGGTTGAACCGACGCCTAAGTTCCCACCCCCGGGAACGCGTCTTTCACCTACTCCTCTTAGGAGACGGTTGCCACCCGACCCATCCAGTTAGATTTTTTACTTAGTCTTTGAGACTCTCGGATCTCGAGACGTCCGAACCTCGACCCGTCTCTACTTCTGTCCTTAGTCATCGCTCAGCTAAGTTGCTCAATCCCTCGGACCAAGACTTTGTGCCCAAACCCTAGGTCCAGAACTTCGGTGCCCAAACCTCAGCCAGGACTTAGTGCCCAATTCCTCGAATCAGGTCTTCGATGCCCATCGGCCAGGACATAGTGCCCAATTCCTCGAACCAGGTCTTCGTGCCCAACCCTCAGTCAGGTCTTAGGTGCCCAACCCTCGACCATAACTTAGTGCACAATCCATGATCAGGACTTAGTGCTCAATTCTTCGAACCAGGACTTCGTGCCTAGGATAACTAGGACTTTGGTTCACTTTTTCTTGACTCACCCTTCTACATTCAATGTATCACTGACTTAAGCATATTGTCAAACATTGAAACACTTAAAGGAGGGCATCACTGATGCATCTTGCACCAACAAAGAGGCCATACTTTTCTGTTATAACGGTTGACCCTTTCTAATTCCTATTTTTTGTTGTTGCAGGTCGCTTACGGCTACCTCGTCGTGGGTAGTCGCCTATCCTCCAGGCAGGAGACTAAAACCCTACACCAATGGGTAGCGGTGTTGGAAGCAAAGGTCCACCGCGCCCACGAGGAGGGCCTAATGCAAGCGAAGGTCAGCAGGAGTCTGCAAGTCAAGGTGGAACATTACTTAGACTCTTTGCTGGCCTCCAAGTATGCTTTGCACAACGGCCGCCGCCGAGAGTACCTTCTCTCAGAGTTAACTATGACCCTCACCCACGAGATGAGCCATTTGACCCGAGAGAATGGGAGCTTCGAGGAACGGGAGGCGAAGTTGTCGGAGGACCTTCGCCACCTGCAAGAAGCTTCAGAGCGAGCTTAGTCGACCCTCCTGGCGACCATAGAGCAGCTCGAGAAGGCCCAGGCTGCTCGGGACCAGTTATCCTCGAAGGCAGCAGAGCTGAAGACTACACAGGACCAGGCTGTGGAAGAACTGCAGACATATAAGGCCGATACATCGGTGAGAGTCTTGATACTCTCACTATGAGTAAGGTTCTGTTTCATCGTTTCCCAAGAATCAAAAAGGGAACGAATAACTGTCTGAACCTGTTGTTCATCGGTCAACTCATCACCAATAGTCTTTAGCTACCGAATTATATTCCTCATTTCTCTCAGATGTTGGGCCATGGTAACATTTAAGTGCTTTTTACAACTGTCAAACTTGATTGTCAGTTGGCGAAGCTTGCTTAAACTAACTCCACTGTATTTCTCTCAAGGCTACCCAGACAGCATGAGTTAATGGTAATGACTCATACTCAAATATTAGGTCGTCTACCATTGAACTAATCAATATCCTTTAGCAGTGGAGTATTTTTTCTTCCATGCCTTATAGGCATCAAGATCAAGTTTATGTTGTTATGTTGAACCATTAGCAGGTTCTTCCATGAATTGATTCATAACCTCTAGAACTTCTTATTCCTCGAGAACATATTGTATTGAGTTCGGCTATGATGTTTTTAGGTGCCATGATTTATCATAAATAAACATATTATTCAGTAATTTAATGTATATCATATGTACATAATTTATGATTGACTTAATGTAAATTTGAGTTGGTTTACGAAATCAAGTGGTAACTGCGTTTTCACTCATCATTCGTATGATCCAATCTAATCAACATTGATCAATTTTATTAAATACATTCCATCAAAAATGAACTAATGAACTAATTATTTGCATGAACTAATCAATTTTAAGTCAGTTAACACATAACATAACTTTTTCATTAAAATATAATATTATTCATACATAACAACAGTCTATACTATATAACTTTATTAAATGAGCTTATTTGGTTCATACACAACCTCCTCTATGTGTTCCATTAGCTCATTGCATTGCTCATTTTGAGGGGTCATGGTGCATATCTTATGCGACATCTGAAATTGAAAAATAATATTGTCAGTACAAAACCGACAAACTACTAACAAAACTGATTCATTTTAGTTCACATATATGCATAGAAAATCACACAAACAAATAAGGAAAATAAATTTTCTTTATATGAGGAGCTACAATTGATTAACATACTGGACCGATCGATTTGGATGTCCTATTGTTGTTTCACCTAAGCCCATTTAAGTTTAAGTCTGACCTATTAATCAAACCAGTTAGTTTGGTTGAGGTTTCGATCAAACTGGTTTGGTTAAACCAATAAATGGTTTGAACCAGATTAGGTTTGATTAGACTAACCTAATCTGATTAAATAAACTAATGGTTTCCTAAGTCTTATTAAATGGATTGGTTCAAAATTGAACAATATTTGAAAGTAATTGCCCTTATAGCTCAGTAGTAGAGCGTCAGTCTTGTAAACTGAAGGTCTGTAGTTCGATTCTGCATGGGGGCATCTTTCTTGCGTTTTTATTTTTATTTTTTATCGCATGTGAGGAATTCATTTCCTTTTTGATTTATAAAAATCAAACTTTTTCTCATATCTTAATCAATTAACTATTTCTCTTAATCGATTCAACTCTATTTTAATCGATCAGTTTTGTTTTTCAATCAATTACGTATGTTTCAATAGATTAAACTAAGATTTTAATCGATTAAAAACCTCTGTGATCGCAAGGAATATGAGGTTATCGGCCGATGCAGTTTGATTGCCGGTGCTTACCGGCCATGGACATCGATCACCAACTATCGGACATGGTTGTCAGTGCCCGTACAACCACAACTAACGTCATTGCGGAGATCCTTCCATGATACAACTTTGTTGCGATAGCTGTTCGTGATGCAGTTTTGTTGCAACACAGTTGCCAGCATGAGACGCACACATAGGCCCATCGGGCTCTGCCCGCCGACGCCAGTCAGTGCCTGCGACACTGTTAGTGTGTGCACACTACGTACGAAAATCGCAATCAAGAGTCACGATTTCCCGGCGACTGGGATTTATTTTCACCAAAACATGCTCTGATACAATTGTTGCTGTAAGAAAAATTATTTGTACTAAACAATAACAACTTACAATGATCTTTTGGAGACGAAATTGGAGAAGACTTGAAGAACTTGCCGTCGGCAAGAAGGTTACGACACGAACACTTTTCGGCGATTCCACGAACCAAATCCCACTCTATGACAATGGACGAACCAATCTTATGAGTTGTTCTTACCTCCTCTTGTTCACCCTTTAGATTGCTTTGGACGACCATATATAGGAGTACAAGGAATTAATTGGATTGGAAGAGGAAGGGGAAAGAGTGTCTTCTCGTCTTCCTAACTCCAACACTGTCCATGTGTAATTCCAAATCAGTATCTCTGTGCACAAGGTTAGGTCGGCAACATGTATAAGGATCCCTGTGTTCCCAAAGGAATCCTATGCCAAAAAATTGCTCATCCTGACAGTTAATAGCATAGCATTGGCGATATGAAAATCTTGACAGAGTCAATTTTGAGTGCGAAAAATTTAGTCAGTGCAACAAAACGAATGGTAGGCAATGGTGAAACATGTAAAGTGGATCAGTATGGGCTAGGTTGGTTGCAAATTGGGCAACAAGATTTTTTTGGGGGCACAAACATTGCTATAGTCTGATGCATCCATACTCCAATCTTGGGAGGTTTCTTAGTTTTTTCAATTACCAAAATTTGGAAGCTGATCTTGGGTTCCACCATTTAACCAATACTTTTCTTCTTTCAGTGCTAGTGGGCAGTGGAAATGGTCGAATGAGGACTATTATTTTTTATTCGATACCTGTTGAGATAATTTGACATGCTTGTGTCACTAAGGAGTTAGAAATTGTCAAATCCAGAGGAAAATTATAAACTAACAAGGCCCTGACTGTGATTTTTTGCTATTTTCTTGTGCTTGCATTATGATAACAGAATGAACTTTTGCATTTAGCTTGTAGGCCACTATTGACTGATTGTTCATGATAACAGAATGCGTTTTCCAAATTTTCAGGATCGCACTCATTTTCTTATATATATATATGAATTGCCCTTTTTCATTTTGGTATGCTGACAAGAGCCTGATGAGTTCCTGTCGAGGCAAAGTGACATGGCATTAAGATGTCAATATGGTAAGTACCTTGCCATGCTATGCAATTATTATGCTGCAAGTATATATCACGTACATGTTTATGTATGTTTCCTGAAGATGTATATCACATATGTTTATGTGTGTTTTCTGAAGTTATATAGCACTTGTTTACATGTGTTTTCTGAAGTTATATATATCACATTTGTTTACATTATGTTCACCTAAAACTTACAGGTAATATTATTGCTGCTGAGGTTATCGTTTTGGATAGGTAATCTAACGTCGTGTTTGCTTGGGATACCGTTTTCTGTATTGATATACATCAACTATAGAAATGTGTCTTTTCTTTGACTGATTAAGATCCACATTTATCTTGACTAAGGTTTTAAAGATTTAGTTTGACCAGTGTCGGATCCGTGCTGGTGAAGTTTGTTTTTCTTAGTCTTTAATTAGAGAGTCTTTTCACATTTATTTATTTTTTTATTTCTTACAGAAGTTTACGTTTCTTAAGCATTTTTTATTAGTCTTATTGTTCAAAACAAATTTGGATTGTTCGCCGTTGGTAAAAATCAAATCTAATCTAATCTACCTTGCTTATTACTAATTCTGGTGGTCCATCGAAAATTTTTGGCGGCCAAAATTTTCGTGGAGTCGGATAAGGATAAGTTATCTCTAGAATTAATCAATTTGAAAAATTGAAAACACACACAAATAACGTTCCATTTTAATGTTTTATAAAAAATAACACTCCATCCTATAATTACCCAACTATTCTCTGTTATATTATTTTTATTATTATCTCTCACCTATGTTTCCCGTCTAAATTATAAACCTGGGTGAATTAAAATAGTTATGAATTTATAGTTGCCATACGATTGTAGCAATCATGAAATAGTAATTGTTATAATGTAAATGTTAGATAAATTTTGAGAGATCATAATTTTTTATTCAGATTGAATCACAAGATACATAATATATCAAATCAAAGTTTATTCAGAAATATACATTTGTTAGCAAGTGTAATCCGTAATATCACAGTTTTAGGTTGTGGATTTAAAGAATTTTAATTATTTTTATTAAAGTTATTTTTCATGATTGTAGAAGTTATGAAACGCAGTTGCTATAATTATAACAGTTGTAACAATTAGTAAATCATAATTGCTATAATTATAAATTATAATTGTTGTAGTTATAGTAGTTATGAAACCGTGGTTATTATAATACAACTAATCGATTCAGAATTTAGATGAGATATATAGGATGAATAATAATGAAAAGAGTATTAGAGAATAATTATATCATTTTATATGAGTTATGTGCCCTCTTGATAAAAAAAAAATAAAAGCGAGATGTTCCCTTGATTATTTGAAGAAAAAAATGATGAGAGATATAGACGGGATAATAATAGAAAGAGTAATTATGAATAATTATATCATTTAATATGAGATGAGATGCTTTTTTTAATAAAAAATAAAAATGGAACATTCCTTTATTATTTGAAAAAAAAAACATGGCTATTTAGATGGAAAAAAAAGGCGGAAGGAAAAAAAAAAAAAAAAAAGGCGGCTCCTTCATCCCCCAATCTAAATAAGGGTGAGTAAAAATTCGAAAAAATTGAATTAACTGAATTGACCGAATTCTGAAATTCGGTTCGGTTAATTCGGTTTTTTGTTTTTTTCCTTAAAATTCGATTTGGTTTTTGATTAATTCGGTTCGGTTTTCGATTTTGAATTTTGTAAACCGAATAAGAATATTAATTTAATTATTTTTTATTTAAAATTATAATTAAATAAAATAAAATTTTGTTTTTTATTAAAATCGAATAAAATTTTAAAATTTCGGTTAATTTGGTTAAAAACCGAATTAACCAATATTTTATCGGTTTGGTTTTCTCGATTTTTATCAAGAAATTCGATTGGTTCGATTATTTTAAAAAATATCGATTTATTCAATTTTCAATTTATTTGATTCGATTCGATTTTAACAGAATACTCACCCATAAATCTAAAATTTGTTGAGAGTTTGGCGATATTAAATTTTATTATTTTATATGATAATAAAAAATTTAGATGTGAATAGTAATAAGTGACAAAATTAGATAGATTTTTTTTAAAAAAAAAACTTAAGATATTTTATTAACTAATCTTTTTTTTTATGTTGGCATAGTTGTCTTTACTCACCTGAGGAAACTAAAATAAGATCATTATATTCTCATGTCTATCTAAAGATAAAAAATAATAATTTCATATTATATTTTCTATTGTTTCTACTGCCTTGTCGAGGTTAGTGTTGAATATTATTTTTATAAAATGGTATTGCAATGCGATGGCCATCGGTTCGACTCCGATAGTCGGCTTTTTTCTATCGATTTTTTACGTGATTGAGAGCCTCTCTCCCCATTTTATCAAAATGTTGAATAACTGATCCATCTATTATGTCGTGGTAATTTACAACTATAAATAAAAAACAACGTATTGGAAGAATTAGATCTCTTTCTACAGAACAAATCATAAAAGAACAAATTATAAAACGTAGCCACAACTTCCTATATATACAAAAAAATTTAAAATTAAAACTACCAGTTATCCAATAAAAACCTAAGATTCCTAATAATAAACCAAAATCCCCTACACGATTAGTTACAAAAACTTTTTGATAACCACTTGTGTGAACCAAAATCCTATTAATAAATAAGAACACATTCCCACTAGTTCCCAAAAAACATAAATTTTTATCAAATTTGAACTGGTAACTAATCCCAACATAGAAGCATTGAAAAAACTCATATAAGCAAAAAATCTTAAATATCCTCGATCATGGGACATATAATTGTCACTATAAATAAGAACCATAATTTCAACAGTAGTACAAGATGGGATAAAAGTTAATAACTTTATTGATTGAATGAATCCATTCATTATGGGATATCTTTTGATGAAGGAGTGTGACTTTTGGTTTAGGATTAATCTGGGCTGTTTGATCTGGAGGGCTATAACTTTTCAGATAGCTCTTTGATCTTAGCCGTCAGATTTGATCTGATGCTTCAAATCAAGTTTTATTATCAACGATCAGATCGTAGCTCTTCATGATCAAAGCTCCAGATTGCGTCTTGTGATCCAGTACTCATCTTCGATTCAACGGTTATCATTCGTTTGCCCAGTTAGCAGTCCAATCATCTCTATTCTCCTAACTGAGTGCCACGTAGGCATGAGCACGTCACATACGCGTGTACACGTACGTGCAAAGTGCCCATTATACGTGTACGTGCATGGCAGGTGGCGGGTTTGCAAGTGCATCTGTGAGAAGAGACCACCTGTGTTTTTCTTTTTTAACTCTATTAACACAGGAACACATATAAGGAGATAAACTCCTTTAGAAATTTCAGATGTGGAACTATTCCCCATCTACTTCCTTATATATCAATTATTTACTGACTTTAAACAATTAATTTCTTATTTATCCGTAATCAGTTTTGAGCAAATTAATAGTCTAGATTTATCTACGCGAAATGTAGATTTCGTTTTTAAAGTCAATTCTGACTTTCATCGATTGATGATATCTCGATTTTCTTTTGTAAAATCGTATTTGATCTTTTGTTAACAACCAAATATCCAACATATATCAATTTGGGTGGATTGGATTGAATTTTATGAAAAAAATTTCAACCTGAATTCAAATTCAAATACAATTCGAAACTTATAAACATGAACCTGATCTGAATAACCAGAATAAATTAATTCAAAATAATTTTTTTATTATTTTTTCTATAATTTTTTATTTTTATCTTAATATTTCATCATTATTATATTAACATTTATATTAATATAAAAAATATTTTAATTTTTAAAATAAAATTTAATTTAATATAAAACAACTCATTAAATATTAAATTCGAATCAACTTGAGTCCGACTTAAATTTGGTCCGAATTTGATTCGAAAATTTTCAATTCGAAACTCTCAAATATCTATCCGTCTCGGACTAAAAAATCTCTAATCCAAACCTAATTTTTTTTCATATCAACTCAGTCAAATTTGAATCGGATTCATTTTTTCACATTCCTAATTACAATCTCGTTAAGGAAGCAATTAAACATCAAAATCTTCCAGACAGTCTTCTAGAAGACCTTTGTCTTCCATTGACCCTTGGACTGGAACACCAAATCCATCACCCGAGAAACCTGCTCTTCCTTCTCTCCTGCATATATAATCTGAAGACAGCCTCTATGCCGTCCCCAGCACAATCCCAAATCTACACACCTTCGTATGGCCGACCCCGGCGCCACTTTCGAATTCCCCTCCCTCCTCTCTCTGGAGCTCGACTCTGCCCCCTCCGCCGCCAGTCCTGGCCTGCCGATCCTACCTCTAGGCACCTCCAGTCCACCCACGCCCAAGGAAATCCGAAGAACGCGCCGCCGACCGCCACCGGAGACCAGTCCGGGGCCGGTCGATGCTAGCGCAGGATTGACGAAGCCGGAGTACCGTCGGCTGAGGAGCGCGTCGTCGGAGCGGCCCGACGCCAAAGCCCGACCGACGCACCTCCACTCCCCGTGCCTGCGCGTGCTCGGGCTGGCGAGAGTGCCGGCGACGATGGAGTTGAGAGACATCCGCGGCCGGCAGAGACGTCCCGCCGGCGAGGCGAGCAGCCGCGTAGGTTGGATCGTGTTGCGCTCGCTGAGCTGCAACGGGATCGAAAGCGCGGCGGCGGCCACGGCGCCTTTGGGGCTCGTTGTCCGCCTCCGTGGGTCGTGATGGTCGTGGTGGAAGAATACGTAATTAGCCGCCTTCCGACGTACCAAATCATGACTTGTCACAATTAAATAATAATTTTGATATTTGACTGTTAAACATTTTCTCTCTTGTATTTTAATTTCTGCACCTATATATCTTGTAATAATAATTTGAGTCACCTATATATTATTTCTTGCAGTCACTTTTTTGTATTCCTACATTTGTTCGCGGTAGCTTTCATTACATGAACCTGCAGAAGGCTGAAGCTTAACTCTTTGTATGTGAGAATATATCCCTGTTTTTCTCTTGCTAAATACTTTGATGCTATCGTGCACGACGTGTAACTAATTGCTAGGAGTCAATTGTTAAAATTGTTAGGTATAAGTGAATGGAAAAGAGGTGGAGGGAACGAGACTTTTAGTCCTAGGTTGGAAGTTTCTAGTTGGTTGGTTTATATTGTTGCATATACATATAGTGTATATGCAACAATATGTATATACACTACTTTTAGTCCGACTTCTTCTTCCTCCCTCCCTCCGACGTGCGGCTCCCGAACCTAAATCATTTCCCGAGCTCCGTTCATCCTCTTCTTCCTCCCTCACTCATGCGTCGTGCGGCTCCCGAACCCTAAACCCATTCAACTTCTTCTTCCTCCCTCCCTCCGACGCCCCGACTTCTTCTTCCTCCATCCCTCCGACGTGCGGCTCCCGAACCCTAAACGTATTCCCGAGCTCCTTCCCGAGCTCCGTTCATCCTCTGGTTCCTCCCTCCCTCACGCGACTTGTTGCGAGGCCGCGGTTTCGTCGGAGTCGAACGCCGACCTTCGTCCGCCTTGGAGAAACAGCCCCGACGCGTGCTCTCGTCGACGCCTCACCGGAGCTCCTCGGAGGAAGAAGCTGTGACCGAAGGTTTGTCTCACTACAGAACATCTCCTTTTAATCAATCAGTCATTATGTTGATAGTTTGTGCAATTTTATTATGCACATGATGAAGTATCTCCATTTGTCTCTAGTTGTTGACATCTGCCACTTCATTCACCAATTGCATTATTACTTCATTGGGTACTCTAAAACATTTAATTTTTTAAAATTGTGTTACTTCCATTCTCCTTAAATTTTGTGTACTCGAGCATCTAGAAAAACTTAGTTTCTTTTTGATGTCTTCTACACTTCATATGTCACTGATCTATTACTTTGAGCTCAACTACTCCCATACATCTGAAGTTCTCGCCTTTATACAGATTCTGCAACTTGGAAGCAGTAATTTGGACAGCAGTAATTTGGACCCAGGTCTGATACTACAACGCTTCAACAGTTTATGCGGTAAGCCCCAGTTCGTTTTAAGCCTCCAATTGAGTCTGTTACAATTCTATTACCATTATATGATACTGTTTTTAATTGTTAGAACTGTTCAAACGGTCATGGAGGAAGAAATCATTGAATCGTGTGTGCCACTAAATGATATTGATGAACTGCAAGTGTTGGGTGATTCATCGAGCTTGCAGCAACTGGAGGCTCCACAAGTTGGGATAAAATGCAATTTTTATCTGAGGAGGAAGCTCGTGTTTTTTACAAAACGTATGCCCAAGGTCTTGGTTTTGGTATTTCAAAAATGCGTTCCAAAAAAGGAGACAATGGTGAACAAAAGTATATTTCATTTGGATGTTCTAAAAATGGTAATAATGTTCCTAAAGGTAAAAATTCCTTTTATCCTAGACTTTGTAGCAAAACGAATTGCAATGCACGGATAAATATTACAGTTCAGAATGATGGGTTATTTCTCATTACTAGTATTCACCTTGAGCACAATCATGAGTTAAGTCCAAGGAAGTCAAGACATTTTAGATGCAATAAAGTGTTAGATTCTCAAACTAAGAGGAAATTAGAGTTGAATGATCAAGCTGGAATTACTTTGAGTAAAAGTTTTCAATCATTTGTTTTTGAAGTTGGTGGATAGGAAAATTTATTGTTTGATGAGAGAAAGTGCAGAAATTATGTGGTTAAAGCACGTAGATTAAGACTTGGGCATGGTGATGCAGAAGCATTGAATAATTACTTTTGTCGTATGCAAACTAGAAATTCGAATTTCTTTTAGACCATTGATGTAGATGAAGATTGTGTTGGATCGAGAGAATACGATAGAGGGGGGGGTGAATATCGTAAGACCGTTTCGGATTATAAAATTAAAGAATGCACAGCGGAAATTAAAACAACAAACGCGAACACAAGATTTTTTTACTTGGTTCGGAGTCGCGGTCGGCTCCTACTCCAAGGCCCACAGTCCTTGACCGTTTACTGTGGGCAATTCTATAATGCGCAAAGGTTTACAGAGAATTGTACAGTAGTATTGCAGTAAAAGGAATAATTGAACTCTTCGTTACCGACACCCGGTGTGGATCGTACTTCGGTGCGTAGGGTTGTCGTCGGCGCTAGAACCTTGAGATCAGAAGTTTCCGGAGCAGAGCGCTTGAGCGAAGAGCGTTGTGGCATTGGAAAAAGTGTGTACTGAAGCCTTGGGGGTCGAACCCCTTTTATAGTGCACCTGGGGGCGCCCTCCACGTGTCTCTCGATCCGCAAACCTTCATCCGAAACTCGGTCAGCCCTTATCCCTCCATGATCGGGCTCGAGGTTTGACGGGGGCGCCCGGGACACAGGGGGTGCCCTGCTTGACTTGTTCAACAGGCTTCTCGACTGACTTGAATTCGATCGTTTCGTTGGCTTGGACCCAGGGCACCCGGGACACTAGGGGCGCCCGGGACCATCAGGGCGCCCGGGACCATAAGGGTGCCTGGCCCAGTAAGCTTTTGAAGCGAATCTTGCTTAACTTGTTTTACCTTGACCTTGGGGGCGCCCGGGACACTAGGGGCGCCCTGCCCAGCTGCCTGCCCCTCTCCTTTGGGGCGTTCTGAGCTGCAGAAACACATTCCTTCAGTCCTACATCCAAGGTTAGTCCAAAACAACACAACAGCAAGAGTATTAGATAATTCTTACAGTCGTAGCTGTCTTGATTATGACTTTGGGTCTCCCAAATGGAACCCTAGGTCAAACCGACGCCTACTGTTCCCTCTACGAGGAACGCGTCCTCACCTACTCATCTTAGGAGAGTTTACCTTTTGCCAACCGGCTCCTCCGGTTGGACTTTTGCCTAGCAGTCCTTCGCCAGGTGCCTAACAATCCTTTGCTAGGTCTTCAGTACCAAGAAGTCCTTCGCCAGGTGCCTAGCATCCCTTCGCCAGGTCTTCAATTCCTAGCAGTCCTTCGCCAGGTGCCTAGCAGCCCTTCGCTAGGTCTTCGATGCCTAGCAGCCCTTCGCCAGGTCTTGGGTACCAAGCAGTCCTTCGCCTGGTGCCTAGCAGTCCTTCGCTAGGTTTTTGGTGCCAAGCAGTCTTTCGCCTGGTGCCTAGCAGTCCTTCGCTAGGTCTTAGACTCCTAGCAGCCCTTCACTAGGTGCCCAGCAGCCCTTCGCCAGGTCTTCGATTCCTGGCAGTCCTTCGCCAGGTGCCTAGCAGTCCTTCGCCAGGTCTTTAACTCCTAGCAGTCCTTCGCTAGGTGCCTAGTAGTCCTTCGCCAGGTCTTCAACTCCTAGCAGCCCTTCGCAAGGTGCCTGGCATTCCTTCGCCAGGACTTCAACTCCTAGCAGCCCTTCTCTAGGTGCCTGGCAGTCCTTCGCCAGGACTTCTTTCTGCACACTTAGTAAACACATTAGATAACAAATAGTACTTAACTTTGAATCCTTTGCCAATATCAAAACAAGGTTCGATATGGTGCTTCCTACACCAACAGATTGTCGCATAAGAAATATATTTTGGGCTGATGCAAGATGTAGGGTTTCATATGAGTATTTTTCTGATGTCATTACATTTGATACTACATATTTGATCAATAGTTATGATATGCCGTTTGCTCCATTTGTTGGAATAAATCATCATGGTGAATCAGTATTACTAGGTTGTGGCTTGATATCCAGAGAAGATTCTGAAACATTCATTTGGTTATTCAAATCATGGTTGGCATGCATGAGAGGACGAGCTCCACGAGGTATTATTACGGATCAGTGTAAAGCTATGGAAATTGCAATTCTTGAGGTATTTCCAGACTCTCATCATCGCTTATGTCTTTGGCATATTATGAAAAAAATTCCAGCTAAGTTTGGTAGTCATGCCAACTATAAGTTGATAAAGAAAAATTTGAAGAATATTGTTTATAATTCTTTATCTTCTGAAGAATGTGATAGCAATTGGAAAAAATTGATTGAAGATTTTAATTTGGAGAATAATGAATGGTTGAGTTTTTTATGAGATTGTCGTCATAAGTGGATGCCTGTGTATGTGAAAGATAAATTTTGGGCAGGGATGTCTACAAGTCAAAGAAGTGAGAGTATGAATGCCTTTTTTGATGATTATATTCATTCAAAAATAACATTGAAACAGTTTGTTGAACAATATGACAGTGCTTTGAAAAGTAAGATTGAAAAAGAAAATAATTCTGATTTTGCATCTTTCAATTCAATTATTCTAGTCATTAGTGGTCATCCCATTGAAAAGCAATTTCAAAGTGTCTATACTAATAAGATATTCAAGTTATTTCAGGATGAAATCATGGTTTGATGTTTTGTAACACTTCGTTTATAAAGCAAGAAGGGTCAACTATCTTATATGAAGTGGTGGAAACTGTATTCGGAAAAGAGGGAGCAACTCCAACAGATGTGCCATTTTTAGTACTATATAATGAGGTAGACTGTGAGATGAAGTGTTTGTGTCGTCTCTTTGAATTCCGAGACATTTTGTGTAGACATTTGGTTTCTATTCTTTTCAAAAGAAATGTCACTAGAGTTCTTGAAAAGTATATTTTAGAACGATGGCGCAAAGACATTAAACGTCAGTATCAAGGCATCACCAATATTTATGATGATTTTTGTTATCATGAAGAAGAAAGGCAAAGATATAATAATCTTCAACCCTTGTTACAAGAAGTGCATCAGTTGGGGTCTAAAAATCATGAGAGGTTCTCTGTTTTAATGAGGATTTTAAATGAAGCAAAACAAAAGCTTATGGATATTAATATTATTGATTCGTTAGATGGTGATCATGATAGCGACACAATACATGGGGAATCAAGAATTGAGATCACGAAGTTTCACTCTCCACTAAAGGTAAGATCTCGTGGACGTCCACCAAACAAAAGAAAGCAATCCAAAATTGAGCAAATTGTGAAAAAGGTGGCGACAAAGAATAGAAAGGTTGAATTGATTATATTTTGGATTTATGTTTTGGTTATAATTGATTTTAATTATTGTAGTTGTTAATATTGAATGTAAGTTCTTTGTCGACAGGTTGTCAGAGGTGGCGGTAAAGAACAACAAGAATTATCAAATTTAAATCATACAAATATGATCACTGCCCCGAGTAGTCAGAGTAGTTATAATGTAAGTTTCAATTTTTATGATTTCTTTTGGAAATAGCTATAACTAGCTGATTTACAATCACTGATTTTGCTTTTGGAAGTTGCTATAACTAGCTGATTTTATGACTTTTTTTTGGAAGTTGCTATAACTTTTATGAAGTTGCTATCACTAATACGATCACAGATTTAAATCGTATTTTCTTCTTTTTTGTGGTTAGGTTGTAGCTGATGTTTCAGTGAACCGTGGTGATGTTTCAGTGAACCTTATTATTTTTCTTTAAATATGACCCACATGACAGATTTAGATAAGAGAATTTTAAAACAAATGATAAAAAAAGAAAACCTGTCTATATATAATGTCTGTCACTAGTTCTACGAACCACAATTCATTTCAAATGCATTATTTTTTTTATTAAGAGAGGTGCAAATTTTCATTAACATAGCTTATGTTTATTTATGAATTTGTATGTCTCAATAAAAAATCTTAGAAGGTTTATCTCTGTCTATTTGGAAATACAATTTTTGTTAAACTTATTTGATGACTATATGTCAGAAATGCTTTTCCTACTTCAATATTTATTGCTTAATGATAATAATCACTTTATCAGTAAATTCAATGTTTTTATTTCCTTATCTGAAGTAGAATATGACAATAGGACAGTTAGCTTTGTGACCACTCCAAAGAAGTAAATTTATGGCATTAACTTGAAGTAGGGTATGTGTTGGAGACTTCATTAGTGGAGAAAGGAGATAATAATTACCAAATTTGCCTTGGGATTCTTGCTATCGCGTGCGCACACACACATTTATAACTCAGCTAGCTTCCTGGTTGACTAAGAGATATTCTTAGTGGTAGGCTTTCTAACTCTGCTAGCTGATTTTTCCAGCATTTGTAATGTAAGCAAACTCATAAATCAAGAAGTTTTTAAACAATCCCATAGGTAAACAAACCCTTGATACTCGTCACGGCTAAATCAAGATGTTTCAGTGTTATTTCTGATCATATGTTATTTAGAACTCATGCCGATATGCTTACCTTTGGTTTATGTTCTTTCAGTGTCCAAGTGGGCACACTTTGTGCTTTTCCTGCAAAGCCGAAAGTGAATCTGCCGAACTTGCTGTCGAACTTGCTACTTTTTAGTGTCCAACTTGCTGCTTCACTCCAAATCCGTTGCTGCTTCACCCCAAAGCCGAAAGGAAATATGCCGAAAGGAAATTGGCCAAATCCGTTGTTTAGAAGTTGCTGCCGAAAGTGAACTTGATAACATGTTGTGAACTTGAGAACCTGTTGTGAACTTGAGAACCTGCTTTGCTCAGTTTCAATTTTAGTGATAATTGGCCAATATGTGTTCTATGATGATTTGGGAATACTCAAATGCTTCTAGATATACATACACATGTTGTTGTGGATGCACTTGGTAACCAATATTTAGGTGTGAGATACTAATAATTTGCAATTCCCTAAGAATTATTTGGAAATGTTTTATGTCTGCTTCGTTACAACTTTGCTTGTTCTTCTAGATATACAAAGTTCTATGTCTGTTTTATGTCTACTTGATTTGGGAATACTCAAATGCTTCTAGATATACATACACATGTTGTTGTGGATGCACTTGGTAACCAATATTTAGGTGTGAGATACTAATAATTTGCAATTCCGTAAGAATTATTTGGAAATGTTTTATGTCTGCTTCGGTTACAACTTTGCTTCTAGATATACATGAACTTCTTGCTGTGGATGCACTTGGTAACCAATATTTAGGTAACAAATTTGCTTGTTTCTTCCTGTTGCAAAACAAATGAAACAGTAGATTTATGTGCTGTAGCTTCGGTTACAACTTTGAGAAACTTGCAGAGTGTTTGACCTGTAACATCCCATCAATTAGATCGAATAATATCTATCTAAGCTGAATGGAGAAATTTGCCGAGAACATAAAAAAAATCAATTGCCTGCTCACCCTGAGGAACTGAGATGGATAGGTGGTATATCATTTGCTTACATCCAGCTTTAATTGACAAAAGGCACCCTCAGAATGGAGAAAGTGTATAATTTCACATTTATTTTCCAGATAAACATCCTACAAGACCCCTAGCAAGATTTTAGTGGTTATAAGGAACTCGTCAGGGGACAGTGATACTTATTAATAACATGGATTATTTCCGTGCGGCGCACATCGCCCGTCACGGGATAATTTTTTTGCAATTTTCTCAAACATAATTGACAACTAGTTCAAATCAGTAGAATGAAGATATTATGAACCATTATCACAAAGATATTTGAAACCAGATATCTTGCCAAGAATAGAAGAATTCTTTTTATCACTAGATAGCTAAAGGACACAAAAGCAGCGAAACATTTACAACAGCAGCTAAGAGTCATAAATTAAGACTTCTAAAGGACACAAAAGCAACAAGATAAATAAAAAAGTTAGAATGAAAAATATAAAGACTAGTAAAACACCACGAAACATTTACAACAAAACATAATTTAGACAATATCATCCACAAAATTCAAAAAAAAGTTTACACTTCAAAGTGCATATTTTACACAATATCATCCACAAAATATTTACAACAAAGTGCATCTTTCAGACAATCTCAAAGCACATTTCAAAGTACAGTTAAGACAATCTCATTTGCAACAGACAATTATCTTCATAAGAGGTAGGGAGCTCAGTTATCTTCATCTGAGGAGAAAGCTGCACGTGTGACAACCCATATAATCAAATCAATCACTACCACAAGTATTTGTGTAACGCTTCTCTTTGTAGTAGTCAATTCAAGGAGTAGCTTGCAATTGTCACTCTTCAACTCCTTCATAGTATTCTCTGCACTTCTAACATCAGCGTCTAACTTGTTTATTCTTCTTAGCAATCCTGGTATTACTTGTGTCGATCTACTACACATCTCTTCATCAACCCAAGCCCAGAAATCACACCCTCCACTTTGCAATTCCATATTATTTATAAGATTTGTTGTTCAAAGTTTTGCATGAAAGAAAAGATAAATTATGTTTATCCTACCCTACCTCATATAGCAGACATATGGCAAATCTCCTGCCTGGGTTGTCATTAGTCCATGAGGTGATGATTTTCGCCATTAATCCACATCTACATTTCGGTAGATTGGTGGTGCAATAATTAGGCATTTTTAACCAACTCTTTTTAACTTGCAAAGATAAAAATTACCCCATAAGTAGTTTACAATGAGAATGCGTGTGCAAATCTCCTACCCTACATTTCGGTAGGAGATTTGCAAATCTTTTTAACTTGCAAAGATAAAAATTATTGCCATAAGATTTGTTGTTCAAAGTTTTGCATGAAAGAAAAGATAAATTATGTTTATCCTACCCTACCTCATATAGCAGACATATGGCAAATCTCCTGCCTGGGTTGTCATTAGTCCATGAGGTGATGATTTTCGCCATTAATCCACATCTACATTTCGGTAGATTGGTGGTGCAATAATTAGGCATTTTTAACCAACTCTTTTTAACTTGCAAAGATAAAAATTACCCCATAAGTAGTTTACAATAAGCATGAGCATACTAGTAGTTGAATGAGAATGCAATAATTAAGCCATGATAATGCGTGTGCAATAATTAAACCAAAATTGAATTCTGAGTACTAGCACAGATAATACAAATATCATTTATTACCCATCATGACCAAGCAAATAGTATGATATAGATTAAAAATGAAAAATGCAAATTAAAGGAGTGCAGCAAATTCCAACAGAGCAACCAACTTGAAGATCACTCTATACATAGTTTTGTACAATCTAATTCCTCTCACTTTTGGCCTAAATTTGCTAAACTCAAGTGATTGTGTTTGTCACTGTTTACATCAACAACCAACAAACAGTACATCAGTCCGATTGTACATAAGCAGGTTTGTCAATTGTATATGACACGGACTTAACAAACTAAAATCAATTATATAACGTAAGCACACAAATATCAGCATGTAGAAAAAGATTATTTACCTAAATTAAATAGTGTATGTTTAATTCAGCTTTCACTTTTGAAATTGAGCTATGGGCAGACAAGACTTGAAAGCAGTGCAAAATGAAATAAGTACAACACCTTGCAAATAAATGTGATTTTTCTCCAAAACCAAGACTATGCAAAAACAAGTAAAGCTATAGCATACTAACAGTGATAATGGAAAGGATAAAAAACAGAAATAGAACAAGAATATTGCTTTGTGGGGACATTTTATTGACGGGTGATCATCAAATACCACTTTTAAGAACTTCCACATTTATTTAGTTTTGTCTGAGTGGTTCCAAGATATAATAGCCTATGAAATAAAGCTTCTATTGAAGTCACATTCACAGTCACACGAAGGAATACACAGTTCAAATTAACTGCTAACAATCATGTGGTTAAGTTTGGGGAAAAGAAAATAGTGTATTACCTGATTACGGATATGGCATCGGATTCAATCCACTTCACCTAATAATCTTATTAACTCTACACTATTACCACTCCCCCATAAGTTGGAGCTTAGATACTGTCTGTCCACCTTGTTATATGAACATGATGAAGCAAAATCATAATACTAGCACACAGGTAGGTGAAACAAAACTTAAGGTATTGACAGAGCATGAAATCACTCATCTGTTATATCCCAGATCAACACATAGTTAATAATGTCTTTTGACCACAAACCAGCATATCAACAACTAGAGACAAATGGAGATACTTCATCATGTGCATAATAAAATTGCACAAACTATCAACATAATGACTGATAGATTAAAAGGAGATGTTCTGTAGTGAGACAAACCTTCGGTCACAGCTTCTTCCTCCCAGGAGATCCGGTGAGGCGTCGACGAGAGCACGCGTCGGGGTTGTTTCTCCAAGGCGGACGAAGGTCGGCGTTCGACTCCGACGAAACCGCAGCCTCGCAGCAAGTCGCGTGAGGGAGGGAGGAAGCAGCGGATGAACGGAGCTCGGGAAGGAGCTCGGGAATAGGTTTAGGGTTCGGGAGCCGCACGTCGGAGGGAGGGAGGAAGAAGAAGTCGAATGGGTTTAGGGAAAAAACTTTAACCACGACAATGGTTCAGCGCCCACGCGGCGTGAACGACGTGGCACGCCACGTCGTTCACGCTGCGTTCACGCTCCCTCATTCACGTTCCCTATCATTTCTGATACATGTATGATGTGAATAAATGCATGGAAGAGAGTCTCTCTCACACGTAGGTGCGTAGGGGATGCAAATTCAGAGTCCAAATTTACACCAAACCATATTGACTTGTATGTGAACACGACTTGTATACACACGACCTATATGCGTTGAATGTCAGACTGGTCGGGATAAAATTAGCCCAAGTGGGTCAACCAACATGAGAATTTGTATTCGCCGAATGAAATAGTTGACAAGTGGCTAGCGTTTCAAGGTTAGCAAGTAATGGCCATTATTTGGCCATTTACAATAGCCTTCCAACTATGTTCTCCAATTTTCCCTCTTTGTCGTGCACCTGCTCGACGGAGTCACTCGTGATAGCAGTGATCCCCCCGTCCTTGGTGACGATCAAGATATCCTACTGTCTCATGGGAAACAAACAACTTGAGAGAACTTCGAAACACAGTCGGAGGTAGGGAAGATCTGTTTCAAGGAAACTACTGAGCACATGCCCCAGCATCTCCATCAGCGATCGACTCCTAACTCGTCGACTTTGCTTCCCGATTGACTGGAGCACTCAGAGTCTGTACTTCTGACATGACGATTCAGGCGATGCACATCCCAACTCGGCTTCCACTCGAAGAGTCATTCGGGAGCAATAGGGACGTTTCTTTCCGACTCGGTGTTCCACTTGAGAGCACTCGACATCCACTCAGGATAACCTTTTCCTGACTCGGCATCGACGTTACGTCCACTCAGGAGAATCCATCCTAACTCGGCATCACTCATTGGCTACGTAGCATTCGACAATCGGGAGTCTACACTCGGACTCAGGGTCATGACTTGACACTTGAACTCGAAAGTTTGGAGACTTGTACTTGGGGACTCAGACAAATCGCTAATCGGGCAGTCGGGTGACTTTTCGACTCGGACCGCCTGAAGTTTGGCAGAATCAGTCGCGCTATCAGCCTAAGATTATCTTCTTAAGTCATCTCGTTAGATAAATTGAAATGTATTTAGTGTAATTTCAATTCAACTAAATTTCCTTCTTAAGTCATCTCGTTAGATAAATTGAAATGTATTTAGAGTAATTTCAATTCAACTAAATTTCCGAATATCTCCGACAATTCTCCAACAAAAATACCATTAGATCCTCTGTTGAATTTTGTTTGGAATTTCAAATTTATTGAAGGAAGTTTAGTCCCACATTGCTAAGCTATCGGAGTTGGAATGCCTTATATATGAAGTCATTCCAACCATGCTTAGATGGCTTAGGGGGACCTACACGTATGCGCGGGTTGAGCCCAAACCAGGTGGTTTCAGGGGGTCTGGGCCGGAAATCCATAAACCGGGCGCGACGCACGCGATTATCGCGCGCAGGGGGGTGCAAATCCCCAACCCGTGAGCCTCGCGCTTGCGGGCGGCTCGGTTTGGTTTTGCAGATTTCGGTTCGGTTTGATTCCTAAACCAATGTGGTTTGGTTTTATTTTTTCTTTCCTTTTATTTATTTATTTTTATTCTTTTTTTTGAGAAACCGTGCCCTTCTGGCGCTCGACGCGACTCCTCGGTGGTCGCGATTCCTCAGAGAGAAGAGGCAAAGGTTTGCCTCTTCGGATCTATAAAAGGAGAAGGGGAAGAAGCAATTCACTCATTCACTGCTTTCTTCTCTCCTTCTCCCTCTGAGCGATCAGTGGTTTTCTCTTTTCGCTTTTCTTCGTCTTCTGCGATCGGTTTTGGGTCTTGAGGCTTCGCCTTGTGCGATCTGAGGTTGTCTCCACGAGCAGCAATCGTCTTGGAGTGCACCTACGACGCTGCATGGTTGTCGGATCTTGGGGGAGTTTTGCCGGGAGCCTTTGCACCGTAGGGCGGCAATCAATTCTCTAAGAACAGTCGGCACGCCGGCGCTTCAACCGGATAACTATTTCTAACTCGGCTCTTTTTCTTATCAGATTCCTGCATATCTTTATTTATTGTCTACTTAAGTGTCTGCTTTATTGTATTTTACATCCTCAACATTTATGAACTTGTTAAAATTCCATTTGCCACAATATTTCCCCTGTGCTAAATGAGTAGGCTCAGGTTCTGCTTACAATCACAACAGCAGATACTGAAGAATGCTTTCAGAAAAAAAGAAGAGGAACTTGACTAGTAGAAGTTTGCAATCTATCTTTTTGCAATAAAATTCTATATAAACAATATTATGCTGTGCTCTCATGTGCCTATAATTGGTTCTTGTAATTATTTTGATGGTCAATGATCCACATTCCAAGAGATTCACTCATTAAGATTCTTGTGCAGCACTTTTGAATAGCAATGACTTGTGCATGGGTGCAGTATGCTTCCGGGGTTTTCCTGTTCCCAAGTTTGAAGGAGCATTGTTGGTTTAGCAGCACTGGATTTCTGATGGCGCCAGTCACTCAAGGTATTTAGAGGTAATTTCATTGCATTCTGATAAGGACTGTAGTGTTTCTGCACAGATTTGTCATGCCTAATTAACTTTCCTAAGTTGAAAATTTTAGAAAGGAGATTACTCTTCATTTTCTTAGTTGGTTCAATAATTACTCTATTTTTCCTTAAGCTTATTTACTGAAATTACCCGGGGCTATGATACAGCGATAGGACGATCAGTCGTTATAACAGATATCCATGGTTTGATCCTCAGATATGATGTATTTTGCTGACGTGTTCCTCTAAATGGGGCGCGAACCTTGGGACGCTAGGCGTCTAGATCGCTCATCGTGAGCGCTTCCTGATTTAGACTGGTGCTCGGTGGAAAACTTCCGTAGAATTGAGTCAGTCATCCTAGATTCGTCTGCTATCGGATCCAACATTTTATTTACTGAATTTGTGACTTGTAATAATTGTTATTAAAGGGACGTGTGATAGACGTAGAACCCTTCTTAATCATATGTGATTTGTATATCAGAAACAACCCGCACACTTTCTGGTTAGAGTGGGTGATTATTTTTTTTCATAAATTTCTAAATGGATTAGTATCTTATTAGATTAAAATGCTATGCAACATAATATGTTAGGTTTATCTGTCATCTTTCAACTCAGCTTAACATATGCTAAATAGAAAAAAAAAATCTAGTAAAGATGAGAATACTAAGATGGAGGTGTGGAGCTGTTATAGGATTTAGTACCAAATAGTTTAGTCAAATGATGATGAATAATAAACAATAGAAATTTGTTAATACTAGTGAGAAAAATTGTGATAATTGATAGTTCAGTTCAGATCCAACAGTTATTGATAGATTAATCAAATAATCCCAACTGAATCCATTTTGTCATGTTTTCAGTACCAGACTCATAAGATTGGTTTTCCTTGGACAACATCTCTCTCTGGAAATGGAGGTTGAATTTCTGGAGTTGAGCTGGAAATAAGAACCCAAAAATCATCTAGATCAGAGTTCTTAGCAAATTCGGTAGCTCAAATTGGCAGCTTGATTCCTTTCCTTAAGGTTGTGGAATAATTTTAATTCTTCAAAAACTGAATTAAAGATGTTCAAAATGCCAAATGCAACATTGTATATAAACAATGCATAGCTGACGAGATTTTTCATCTCCTTTCAGAATCGCACCTGATTCTTTGTGCTTGTCCCAAGGTTTATGTGGTGTTTTTCATCTCCTTTCGAAATGGTCGTAGGATGCTCTGATGATTGGCTTCATTTTGCCGCAAATAATTAGCGAGTAATGTGGAGCATGATTCGTTGTACATTCGTTGAAACTATATACCTTCGGTTGCAGTAATTATTGTGAACTCATTTCTTCCTTAATCATGGTGTCCTAAGATCAATACGGAAGAGATAAATTTTAGGGTTACTAATCAGGATGTTATGGCTAGTGTGTGGGGAGGACGGATACATTGACTTTGTAAGATTTTGATCCCAGATCTCATAATGACAACATCTATATATTAATCATTAGTCTATCTCATTGGACCATTTATTCCTTAACCAAGAACATATATGAACCTGTAAATTTTTCGCTACCATTATCCGATTGATCAATCTTTCTTATCTCTATATTTTATTTGCCTTTTATCCTATGAATCTCAACAAAATACAGTACAATTCATCTGCACACTCACTCAAACTGTGCACGTAGTCCTTGCAAACTATTAGGTAGCAAAAACTATTAGAAATACTCATTTTTCTTGTACTTTCTGTCTTGTGAAATTATGGAGCCGAATGTATGTGTTTCATTTTGTTCATTTTATTCTAAAGTGTGTGATTTTCTTTCGGACAATAACCCAAAATAATTATAATTATGACGAACATTTTCTTTTCATAGTTCAATGAATGTTGAATGCATACTAACAAATTTTATGGTAAATTTTGTTTCTAATTTCTATTGCACCTTATTAATCCAACATCACCATGAACTTCCAAAAAGATCATAATACCTATCTATTCTTGTCTTAGATCGCAGATGGATGAGTCACCCAAGAACAATTGTTGTGAAGAGGGTTCCTAATAGTCCGGTGGTGAAGCAAATTCCTGGGATATTTGAAACACTCAGTAAGAGCTTAGAATGGGAGCCAAGACGGACCCACTTTGATGCTCAAGTTAGAAATGGACTAATTGGCAAAGATCCTTCGAAATTAAGAATTTTGGATGCATAAATGGCTCGTACTTGCACCTATTGAAGCAGTTCCCTTTTATACATTCTCGTAAGAGCCATGAATCTCATGTTCAAGATGTGAGGATGCTACATAGGCTCTCACTCCCTTATCCCTATCCCTATCCCAATCCCAGTCACTCCACATCTTCCTCTTATCATAGTATCCATGTTTCCCACCATTAGGGGATTTTTTTTTTGGGGGGGGGGGGGGGGGGGGGGGGGGGCTAATGACGACATTTGAAGGTATCAAGTTGGGGCCAAGCTGAGGGAGTTGAGCATAACCGAGTTGAGAGAATCTAATCTGACCGAGCTGAAAGTGTCGGGCGTAGTCAAGTTGAAACAGTCGAGTGTAGCTAAGATAAGGAAGTCGGGCGTAGTTGAGCTAAGGGATTTGGGTCTCGCTGAGTTGAGCAAGTCGAGTGTGGGTGTGGCCGGGCTGAGAAAGTCGGGTGTGGTCAAGTTGGAGGAGTCGAATCCCTCTTGAGCTTGCACCGGTATACTAGTGCGTGTCTTGACCTACCACGTTGGCATCTTAGTGCTCCATTAGGCTCGTTTTAGGCCCACCTTAACCAGAGCCGATTTTCTTTTCTCCTTAACTTACAATTCAGATTAAATTTTGATTGATTTGATGGTACCACGTATAGGATACTTATCTCTGCCACATTACCATCTAATTATTAATGCTAATAAAAGAAATGTTTTTATAAGGCGGTAATTTGTTTAAAAAAATAATATATGTTTTTTTAATTATTGGCACTATTTACCTCTAATAAATTTAAAATTCCCAATATAAAAAAATAAAAAAAATTTACGAATTAAATAATTTCTAGTCATAAAAAAATGTCATTTGTATTCTTATATATTTCTCTTTAGCATTTTTTTTACAAAAATCACGAAATTTAAAAAATACGTATCACCATTTTGAAGTTTTTGTTTATCAATCAATAATATTATAAAATGTTTTTTTCTTTAAGAATATAAGTAATCGGAAAAACATTTTAACTAATAGTTCTTATTATTAATTAATTTTTACTTTGCACAAGCCTGTGCTTATTGAAGTGGACTCTCTTTTATACTTTCTCCTAAGAGTTATGAACCTCATGTTCAAGTCGTAGGGTTGTCACATAAGCTCCTATTCTCTTATCCCTATTTAGTCGTTCCACATCTTTCTCTTATCACAGTATCCATGTTCCCCATGATTACTAGGCTAGTGATCACATTCGGAGATATCTAGTCGAGGCCAAGCTAAGGGAGTTGAGTGTTGCTGAGCTGAGAGAGTTGAGTATGACTGAGCTGAGAGAGTGGAGTGTAACCGAGCTGAGAGAGTCGGGTGTGGTCGAGCTGAGCAAGTAACCAATCTAAGGGAGTCGGGCATGACCAAGTTGAGTGAGTTGGATGTAGCCAAGTTGGAGAAATCAAGTGTGGCTGAGCTTAGGGAGTCGGGTGTGGTCGAGCTGGAGGAGTGGAATCCCTCTTGAACTTGCCCTGGTGTACTGGGGCGTGTCTTAACCTACCATATCGACACCTCCGTGTTCCATTTGATCCGTTTTAGATCCTCCTTAACTATAATCAATTTTTTTCTCTCCTTAATTTACGACCCATTCCGATGGTATCATATGTAGGTTATTTATCTCTGTCACATCACTATCTAATTATTAGTGCTAATAAAAGAAATGTTTTTATAAGGCAGTGATTTGTTTTCAAAAAAAAATAATATATGCTTTTTTATTATTATTGCACTATTTACCTCTAATAAATTTAAAATTTACAATAAAAATAAATAAAAAAGTTTACGAGTTTAATAACTTCTAGTGATAAAAAAATGTCATTTGTATTCTTACATATTTCTCTTTAGCAATTGTTTTAAAAAAATCACGAAATATAAAACATATGTATCACCATTTTGAAGTTTTTATTTATCAATCAATAATATTATATAATGTTTTTTTGCTTTAAGAATATAAGTAACCGGAAAAACATTTTAACCAATATTTCTCATCTTGTGATTAATTAATTAATTAATTTTTTACTTTGCGCGGCGATCGCAGGAGTCATCAGAGTGCAATCCATCCAATTCCAAGACGAAGAGGAAGAGGAAGAGGAAGAGGAAGAGGAGGAAGAGGAAGGCGAGGGAGGAAGGGAGGAGAGAGAGAGGGCAGGGCGAATTCGAGCTCGCATCGCGCTTGGAAGAATCGCGGCGCGTTACCTCCTCCATGTTCCGAGTTACCGGCGACCGCCTCCGGCGCTGCTCCGCATTCGCATCCCTAAGGTCCGTTCTCTTCTCCCTCGCTTCTTCACTTTTGCTTCCTTTTTCCCCCGCCCTCGATTTGCAAGCTACCCTCCCACCCTACGACTTTTCACTCCGATCTCCCCTCGCTGAAGTTGCTTCCCTCATTGCAGAGCGCGGATTCAACCTCCGGTACTTACCCAGCGTCCAATTAACCTTCAAAGTTGAGATCTTTGTTCGACTTCCCGCGCTGGATATTTTTTTTTGTGACTTTAGTTACGTTCAGTTCTTAGGGGTTTGATCCCGCTCGGTCTCAATTGTCTTCTGGTGGAAGGCGGCCGTAGTTTGTTGGAGCTCGGGATCATTGATCGCCGAGTGGATCTTTTGTTGCTTTAGGGTTTTGTCCGTCGGATATGAGATGTTTCCTTGTTGGTTCCTCGTGGACTAGTATAATCTTGGTAATAGTTGCTGGAATTTTCTGAAGTCGGAGATGGATCGCAATTTAGATTTCACGAAATTGAGAGTAAAGCAAATGGGCCATTAGTTCTATTACTCTAATGCGATAAATGTCTGCCATGCATTGAGAGATGCCGACTACATCACATCCTTCACAGCGCAGCCGGATCAATCTTGGTGATCTCAAATTGCAGATAGCAAAGAAGCTTGGCCCTGAGCGCTCCCGGATATACTTTGGTTGTTTGAATCAGTTATTAGCACAGAAGCTGAGCAAACGAGATTTCAATAAGTATTGTCTTCGGATCCTTGGGCGCCAGAACATTCCTTTACACAATCAGCTTATTCAAGCAATTCTGAAAAATGCCTTTCGAGCCAAAATCATGCCTCTGCATAGCCTTGAGAGGGCTACCCCAAAGCCCCTCGAAGTTCTCAGAAACAAATCAACTTATGATGAGAACATCAATCATTTGGCAACTTCAGCCCCAACAAACAGCAAATGGTCAAATGGGTATATTTTTCCACCATCACCTCGGAAAGTCAGGTCATGCATTCGAGAACGGAGGAACAAAGAGCTTGCTGGTTCTATTGGACAGAATGGAGGTGCGACATCACAATCTAAAATGGCCTTAGATAAGAATACTGTTATAGAGAAAAGCGGCGCCATTGTTCCACATGATTTGAAGAGATCAATGCAGCATTACCAAGGTTATATTCCTTCTGAGCATCCTGCAAAGAGATCACTGGTAGAAGATTTGATGCCACAAAATGAAGCAAATGCAAAGAGGAACAAGTTCTGCAACATTGTAGCTGTGGATGTTGGAGAAGAATTGCAACAATCTAATGATTTAGACCCCAGAAAGTTTACTCTCCAAGCTCCACTAGGGATCCCTTTATGCCCTGCAAGTCTAGGTGGGGCACGAAGAACTTTCTATTCAGTAACAACTTCCGGCGGTGGTAGTCATGGCAGCAACTATTCTGGAGGAGAATTATGTGATACTGAAGCACTACAAAAAAGGATGGGGAAAATGGCAGAAATACTTGGCTTGGAAAGAGTCACATTGGACTGCTCTAACCTGCTAAATAATGCCTTAGATACTTACTTGAAGGGTCTAATTAGGTCATGTATTGAATTATCAGGAACTAGGTTAGGTAATGATCAAACAAATCATCCAATCTTCAAGCAGGAAGCTCAATTGAAGCCAACTAATGGTTTCCGGCCTGGAATTCACTTGCATGTACATAATAATGGTGGATCTTTCAATAACAAGCAAAGGCTGGAAACACAGCGTGTGGTATCTTTCCAAGACTTTAGGGTAGCAATGGAGCTGAATCGACAACAACTTGGTGAAGATTGGCCATCACAACTTGAGAAAATTTGCTTCCACTCCGGTGAAGATTTATTCAACCCAACCTGAAGGTTCCTTGATTTGTCAAATTCTTGTTTGATCCATCTTTGCAAACATCAAGGGATAGTTTGTTTAATTACTTGGAATCTTCCCGTGGAATATTACCATGGGATAGGGAGAAATCTCCCTGGAATAGATTCTTTATAATAACTCCGCCTTATCTTTATGAATCATCTCTTTTGAATCATAATTCAGTCAGTGACTAAAGAAAGTTTGGTTCAATCCTGGAAATTTTAGGAGACACGAGTTACCAAAACCAGATAGTTCATGCAGTCATATGACCTACAATATTTTAGAAGGAATCAGTTTTGCAGATTACTAATGTGTAACTTTGATATAGGTGAAATTAGTTTTGTAAGTTCTTGTGGAATCACGTTGTTTGTATATTAATTTCTTAAATTGCTTGGGCAGTTTTTACAATGACAATTTCTTGTTCATTAATTTTTGCAATGTTCCAACACGAGCTACATTATTTATCAGGCAATTATTATTAACATTTTCTTTTTTTTAAACAAAGTTAATCTAATTATCTTCTTGATGTTATTCTTAGTTGGTGGTACTATTTTGTTCAGTTTCATCCTAACTTCACATATTTCTTTGTGGTGATTCACTAACATCTAGAATTGCACTTCCCTTTATTCTTGCTCTTGAGACATGGCTGAATTTGGGTTTGACTTCACTCTCTTGGTTAAATACTGATGCATTTATTACATGTGCCTAAAGAAACTTAAAGCAGGAGCTTCAGGGGCTCAACATCACATGACATTTCATGATGCATGTGTGTGAATAGTTGATGTATCTGTGTTTGTATGCATGTGTGTGTGTGTAATCATTCATCTATTGGATCTTACAATATCGTCAATAGAATTATTATTTGACTGCTTAAATTCAATACCAAGTTAAGTCTACTTAAAATAGAGTTTAAAATGATATAAATGGCATGTTTATTTCTAGTGAATTGCCTTAAAGAGTCCGGTGTACTGAATTGATAAGATCCTTGCTACCAACCCCAAATAATTGGAAAGTTGGAATACATTATTGTCAGTTTTATTGTTGTTAAGATTGCTGAAGTCATTAACCACAAGTGATTAATTGCTCTAGTATTACTGGCATGCAAAGCAATAGTGATGCGAGTTGCAACAAGAATCACCTGATAAAACATATCAAAGCCAGCCAACATGTTTGATAGTTTTTTAGGCAACCAATTCATCTGAACGTATGTATACATGCTATATAGTTCTTAAGGCAACCAGTTTGCCTGAACATGTACTTTTTATCCACAAGGAAACCGTTGTTTTTTGACGTTCTCTTCTTTCAACACATTCAGACCAAAGAATGTATTTGATACTATGTGTTTGCATGGAGAAGGAAAAAGCTGGAATCCCCATTAAAATTCTCGAGGTTGGATTTACTGAATAGACTTCTGATACTTATGATAAATTAATCTTCAATATATATATAATATATTCCTTATTTTGTGTTATTATTTTTTATTGGGGTTTATTTAATGATGAAGGTGAAGGTAATGATAATTTTGTCTCGTGAGTCAAACTTGGGTTTGCATGCTCAGCTCGTATTCTATGTATGGGTTAAATTTTGGTGATTCATGAGTTAAACTTGTTTTTCTGTTTATGAAAGTTGGACTTGTGTGTGTCTGATCCTGTTGCCTTTTATTTGTCTTTCGAAACTACTAAATTTGATGGTGAAAGGAAAAAATAGTATCCATCTTGTTGTTGCATGCACTTTGTTTTATATATTTTAAAAAGCACTTATTTACTTTTCTGCCTCAAAATCAATAAAAATAAGTGTGTTGAAATGTATTTCTGTCTCATACTGAATTCAAACAGCGCTCGATGATTTTTTTTTTTTTTGTTTTCCTTTTACATGTTTTAAAGGATAATGGAAAGGTGGGCACTCTGAAATTTGTGACAGTTTCAAAAGTTATCATTGTGTGGATGTAACTCAGACAATGCCTTTTGCCAATCTCTTTATTTGCAAACATAAATGCATAGATGCCTTTTAGCAACTTCCTTGTGGATTATGGTTTCCTTACCAAGTTTGAAGTGTTTGCTTGAGTTTCATCTTCTTATCCAGGAGCCCTTTCTTTGGAAAAAAAAAAGAGAAACATTTCGAGGAGCCTCTTTGACCTAAATTTATGTGTTATGGCTGAGCCCTGCGGATGGTAGCACAAATTGATAAACTAACATTTCTATCTTCCAACTGTGGTCTCCATAATGAAACACAGTATTCTCTTGCTTTTGAATAAGACATGGTAAAACTGCTTCAGAGAATTATCTGCTATACTTTTGACCAATATTTTGGTATTATAAAGAACAAGGATTTGGTTGTCATCCTCGGCTAGATTTATGACATCTATTTTCTGTGGTATGATTCAGAGAATTTTCCATTGTATTCATTAGATGCCATCACCAGTACACCAGAGATATGATACTTTTAATTCTTTGAAACAATTGTTAAGCTGTCTAACCTGGACTCTATGCATCTTGGTCCAGATTACAGATGAGGCTCACAACAAACAGTAAGCGGTTGTTCTTTTGATCTTACAGTTCCATGTATTCATCGTGTTCATTTATTCAGCTAAAAATGTGTGAAAACTCTTATGTAGTTAAGAGCACCCGGTATTAATGTGTGAGTATTATAACATTCAAATGGTATTACAATCAATGTGGATGCGTGTTATCACATCCACACACGTTAATGTTCAATTCTCTGAATACTGTTAATTAACAAAATTCAAAAAATAATGTTATGAAATTACAAAAATAAAATTGAAAATATATTTATTTATTTAATATAAAATAAAAATAAAAAAATAAGTGAATAATGGGATTCATAAATAATGAATATTAATATTAAAATGAATATAGATGGGTGTTAATAAAATGGATGCATTAATATAATAGATATGTGATACGTAGATCTTATGAATTTATATATATATATATATATTAATGTTCAAATTATATCCTAAATATAGGCTTAGATCTTTAGACTTTCGAACTCAAAGTTATTATCATTACTTAAACATATCATTTATAAATAAAATTTAATATCTAAGTCAATAACTCAGAAATTGTCACGTTCGATATCTGATTGGTTTATTTTTAGTTAATTTCTGATTTGGTTTCATTAATTATAAATAAAAAATTTAGATATAAAACTCTAACCGAGCATTATTATGTACGCAATAATATTATTTTAAACATCTAATACTATTATTTGTTTGAGAACAATGATTCGAGGAAAAATATAGTTTAACTGTTACCAAAAAATTTTCAACATTAATACTATATGAAAACAACGAAGCATATATAACTCAATAGGAATGATATATTAAAAGGGATAAAATTAAATATATTTTATTACGGTTCTTCTTTACTCATTATCTATAAAAGAATAATAATATTAAAGTTCAACATATTTATTCTAGCGATATATAATTTGGCAAATTTATTTATCAAAGCATTACTTATAATATTTTGACGGTATTGAGATCAAATGATAATTTAAATAGGGGAAGTAAATTCTCGTTATATCGTATTATATTGTTTGATAAATTTATAGTGATATAGTTACGGAATGATTGATGATTTAAATGCATGATTTAATTGAAAACAGGTAAACACTTTGAATTCGCTGTAACCTTTGATACTTCTTACTTGTGTCAGAAGAGTGAATCACACGATTGGAAAGCCCTTCGGAATTTCAGAAACCAAATCCTAGCTTTTCGTATCTAGATGTTCTTCTTGGCTACAGATTTTTCATCGTCTCTTCTTTACTTGGACGTCAGAATATATACATCAATGATTGCTGCACGTAGCAGTAGTTGTGGGCAGTCATCGTGTGCTCGTGCAACTACACACTCTATACACGCCTTATGCACACCCCACTGACAACATCTCCTACTTATCCAAATCAAGTTACAGGTCATAAGAACCATATAAGAACATTAGGAAAAATAATTCGTACGATAATATATAAGTACACGGAGCAACATCTATTAAGAAAGTTATTACACTTAACTACTTTATAGAACGAATCAAAGATATCAATATCTAACATTTACCCTAGATTAAATTATTTATATCAATATAAATATCTCTAATATCTTATAATGATAATTCTTATTCACTTTAGGAAATGGACTAGCACTAGTTAATTGTTGAGTCTCATGATTTTTTTTTTATCAAAAGCTTATTATTTTGCTCAGTCACAGGAAGATATGTAATAATCTTAGAATATTTTTTGAAACCTTTCTCTCTATATTACCATTGTAGGAGCATGCTAGATGCAAAAAAGGTAGAGTATATTTTTTTCAACATATCTTCATTGATAATTATTTCACCACATAATTTTTATTTTGAGTTAATTCTAAACATAGCTGCGTTATATTCATTTACAGATTTAAAATATTATAAACGTAAATGAATCCATTCATAACGAGCATTTAGAAGAATTACAATTTTATAGTAGTTATACCTTTCCTTCAAATTATTCCATTACTCAAATGGATATTTGATCGTCAAATATTTGTTTTTCAATCCTTCATAAAGAATAAATATCATTACTTTTGCACAATTTTATAAACATTCTTTATTTCCATCTTTTTATGGTGGCTCCAAGACTCGTAGCATTTAAATGAATCTCCGCATCTAAACTCCATGACAGATATTTTTTCCTAAAATGTCAAGAGTCACACATTCTAATTTTGAAAGATTGAACATTGTAAAAATCTAATAAGAAAACTAAATTATTAATCATAATTATCATGCATCATATATATATTTATTAATAAATGATAAAAGATGATAAAATCAAAAGATGTTTTTGTAACACATAACTATAAAATAATTTTGAAACATGGTAAGCCATGCAAATATGTAACTAACTAATAGTTAATCTTCAAATAACTAACAAAGAAAAAAAGAAACTATAAATTTGACTTGACTTGTGAATAATTTTGATGGAGGAAAAAAATATATCTATACATTTTCTGATATTACGTATAGATGAATTAAAAATAAAATAAAACTCTCATGTTAATAGTAACTTATTCTGGAATTATATAGGTAATTGCATACGAAGAGGAAATATTATTGACCTTTTCTTTCTCATATTTGAAAAGAATACATATATGGGTATTTATAGGTACCTAATCATCTTGAAACTCCCATGTTCATGTAAGTATCTCAAGAGAGTTTTAATGTGGTCAACCGAGTCAAGTTAGGTCCTGTTATATTTGATCCCTGTGTCTAAGTGTGCAGGAGCTTAAGAGCACAGGAAGTCGAGTGGAAGATACAATGGTTGAGAAGGATGACATGAGAAGGAAGCCGACTGGCTCGGTGTATTCGAAAGGTGCGGAGATCTACGGAAGAGTACGCCGGTAGAGCGAAAAGGACGTGTACGACATCCGAGGGACGAGAAACCGAGGGGAAGCACGCTCGAGGAGAAGGTCGGAAGAGGATTCGGGTGAGCACAACTCTGAAAGGCTCGAAATCACTCAAGAAGACCCGCTAAAGATTGGTTAGCACTGTGCTTGTAGATTCTAATGCATGAAATCGTGAATGAATCTACGATATTGAAAAAACGGTAAACACTTACAGTGGATTCAACGCTCGGCCTTCGCTGTTCTTCGTGCTTGTCGTCGGAAGAACGATCACTGAATCGAAAAGCTCTTCCCCTCTCGGTATCACGAACCAAATCCCTCGAACTATGGATGATCTCCTCTTCTTCAGAGTTTTTCACTTGCTCTCACTCACGTCTTGCACTTGAATGAACCCCTTACCCCCTCCTTATATAGGAGAGGATAGGGGGTAGAAGTAGTGGAGAGGGAGGGGCAACAAGCCCCACTCCCTTGGCAACGTGTGCAGTTACTGCACACGTTGCCCCACTTCTATCATCTCCCACTCATACAAGTCAAGTCACATAGACAGTACAAGAATCAGGTCACAAAGACCATATAGTCACATAAACTAATAGATCATCCAATTCATACTTTAGGGAAAATGATTCGTGCGACAGCAAGCATACTGAGCAATCATTACTAAGAAAGTTGTGACACTTAACTTAGCTGCTCTCTGAGCGATCAATACCAAGAAAGTTGTTACACTTTACTTAGTCGCTCTATCACATTAATCAGAGACATCAATCACTTGCTTTTACCCCAGACTAAATCATTTACATCAATATGAACATCTCTAATCCCTCGTAATGACCATTAAGTCAAGAGCATGTTCAGTATTTCCATTCAATACAATTATTCACAATCACATTTTAAGTACTCAACAAAAATTGTAATTGGTCGACCAGTGAATAAGTGTCAATGATGTAAATCTCTCTTAGTCTTCCTATTTAGCTTGAATCTATTCATTTTAATCAGTTGCTTTCCTAGTTATGATCCATAGACCGAATCATCCATAGCCAATAGGATACATGCTAAGGGAGCAGACACTGATTAAAATTTCAAGCAGAACAGCTAAATAGTCATATAGGGTAAATCTGAGATTAACTTATAATCTCAAGGGTCTCACATAGTAGAGAAGCAGGGATCCATTCTCCTACTACCCTTATTGTCGCTATAGCACATGTGGTATGAATCACATGCTACGATATTTTTCTCTTTTAACAAAAGAGTGCATGTTTTCTCAAAATTAACATCGTACAGATTTGATCTAGACATACCTAATGTCTAATCCTGAATTCAACTTATAAATTCCTATCTGGCTTTAAGCAGATTCAGTAAATGGTGGGTTCATTTACTCCGATCATTACATAAATAATCTCATCTTGATACAAAATCAAGGCGACTCCAACTTATGAGTATGTCTCTATTTATAGCTACATAAGCTATCCCATAAGTAATAGTCTTACCTCTATTTATACTCAACAAATAGAGATGATTGTCCATGTGAGTGGACCAATCTCAACCTGCCAACATGCTTATCGAGACTTTATCCAAAATGTAACACCAATATACACTGAATAAATCATGGCACTTTCATATATTTGATTGTTTTACAATGTGTTATATTTTACGAAGTCCCAAAGACTTCACAAAACCAAGAAATGACTCTTTAGTCAATGGCTTAGTAAAAGGATCTGCTAGCATAACACAGGTAGGAATATACTCAAGGACTATCTTTCTTTTGTCCACAATATCCCTTACATAATTATATTTAATTTCTATGTGCTTGCCTTTACTGTGATATTTGGGATCCTTGGAAAAAGCTATTGCAGCTTGATTGTCACAATACAATGTAACGAGACTTCCACTATCCTCAGCAATCTTCAAATGCTTCAGGAACCTTCTTAACCAGACAACTTCTTGTATAGCCGCTGCACAAGCCACATATTCGGCTTCCATCGTCGACAGTGCTACACAAGCCTGTTTCTTGCTATTCCATGAGATGGCGCCACCATTCAGCAAGAATACATAACCCGATGTGGATTTTCTGTCATCAAGTCTGGGATGAAAGGGATAGTATTTACCACTGCGCTAGTCTTTGTCCTAGTGGGAGTAGTACTAACTTATCTAGTTTATTAGAGTTTATCTTAGTTACTGTTGTTATATACAAATAGTATTTGCTCAGTTTTTTTTAGTCATGTAGTAAGTTACTGTCGTTTTGTACGAACAGTTTTTTCAAAAGGTTATGTTATGTGTTAACAAAACTTCTAAATGATTAGTTCATTTCATTTGAATGATTAGTTCATATGATGGGATGTATGTAAAATAACTAATAAATGTTTATTAGATTGGATATACGGAGGATGAGTGGGAACGTAGTTACCACTTGATTTTGTAAACCAACTCTAATTTACAATGAATTAGTTGTTAATTACATGCATATGAGTTACACTGAATGACTAAATAATACGTTTATTTATGTTAGATCATGGCAATGAAGAACATAATAGCTGAACTTAACAAAGGTGAAAAATTAAATGGGGACAACTATAAAATATGACAAACTTAAATAAAAAAAATGCAGGCGGCGGAAGCAAACTCGAAAAAAATAAAACGGTGAAAAAAAAATTAATAATAATAAAAAAAAATTTTTGCATGCAAATTTTAATCTGTTGATACAGAATTAAAAAAAAAGTTTTTTTTCATGTAAACTTAATCCGAAAAAAAATTTGCATGCAAGAAATTTTTATTTTTATTATTATTATTTTTTTCACCGTTTTATTTTTTTTCGAGTTTGCTTTCGTCGCCTGCATTTTTTTTTCGGACGTCCACTACGATGCAGACGTCGGCCGCCGCAAATTTTCCACCACGACGAACGCGGTTAATCGGTAGTGTGCAACACGACCGAGTGGGATCGTCGGTTCGCAACGCTAACAATTATTTTACCGACTCGAAAAAAAATCTGTCGACACAAAGTCGCGATTTTCCGATGAATTCCGGCGAAGTTTTTTTTTCATGCTACTTAGAATATCTACATGCTCTGATACCAATGTAGATTCTAATGCATGAAATCATGAACAAATCTACGATATTGAAAAAACGGTAAACACTTACAGTGGATTCAACGCTCGGCCTTCGCTGTTCTTCGTGCTTGTCGTCGGAAGAACGATCACGGAATCGGAAAGCTCTTCCCCTTTCGGTATCACGAACCAAATCCCTCGAATTATGAATGATCTCCTCTTCTTTAGAGTTTTTCACTTGCTCTCACTCACCTCTTGCACTTAAATGAACCCCTTACCCCCTCCTTATATAGGAGAGGATGGGGAGTAGAACTAGTGGAGAGGGAGGGGCAACAAGCCCCACTCCCTTGGTAACGTGTGCAGTTACTGCACACGTTGCCCCACTTCTATCAGTGCTGACCTAAAGTCACTCGGACATTCAACTCAGGCGCCCGTGAATAGGAGTGCTCCTATATACTCGGGCGTCTGTGTTCCTGAGTCTCTGATCGTTTATGTATTTATATATATTAGGAGGCTATGAGAGATAATGGATTATAGAGCAACGAGGAAGTTTATGGGATATTGAGAATTCACGAGCATCCATAGTATTATTTTAAACATCTAACATTGTCTTAACATTATAAAATTTATGCTTATAATTAAAGCTTCAAATTCAGAACCCAAAAAAAAAAAATGTTTCAGACTAAACAAATTATATTATATTTTAATTTTTTGTTCATGCCAAATAATAAAAAAATTAAAAATTAAAACTAAATAAATTATGAAGGAGTTATTAAACAAAACAAAATTTAAAAGTTTATCCAATTCGATTTAATTTTGACATCGAACTAAATATCGAACACTCAAATTTGCCTTTAAGAGTTCACCATGACTAATCCAAACTTGTTACAACTCGGCCGTGGAGGCCAACTCAAAATTCAGCATGGCTAATCCAATTCATTCAAAATATCCAGGGCCCTGGAGGCGTTCAACATTACTGGGCCACGAACTATGAAAGACCTGAGTCACAAACACACAAATTGAATGGGAAAAAGGATAACGGCTACTAGGATTTGAAGTTACCAACACAACCGAGCACAAACTGTGAAGGAACAAGATATCTCTATTTCTCTGCCGCAAGAACACATGAACAAGGAATGATCTAAACACACACAACGGCTAGTAGTATTTGAACTTACTGACAGTTTGGAGGGAACGAGATTGAGAACTGTACATACCTGCCATTCGAAAGTAGATGAATAACTAACTTTTGAAATCAGGAGGGAAGACCAATACAAAACCAACTAAACATTTTTTTTTCTTCTTCATTTGCTTGTTCTTCTAGAAAGGCAAGTTCAGAATACACTACATAGGAGGGAAAGAAGCCACCACCAATAACCATCAACACAGCGGGGATCGATAAACTGTCAAGGAGAATTCTTGGACCTACATTGTTGTTCCTGCTCGGACTCCTCATCGCCGTCATCGTCGCCTCTCCTCCGCTTGTTGGGCTGAGAAGACGGCACATGGTGCGGAGAAGCTTTGCCATTTCCATGGAGGTGTTCATCGTCGTCGTCGACCTCGTCATCTTCATCCTCCTCGATAGCATCATTCCCAGCTGCTTCCTCAAGCGGAGTCTGTGCAATTTGTTGCACCAGATACTCCCCGACATTGTCATCATCCTGCAAACCGATTCCAGAAATTTTACTCAGAAGAGAAATATCAAACAAAAAAAAAAAAATCAAAACACAAATCAAGATGAAGCTAAAAGAATAAGATCCAACATATGTTGCAATTATAAGCCAAACAAGTGAAAGGAGTGCTGGGCGAGAAGAACAAACATGAGAAATCACCACGATCCATTTTCACAGCTAGAGCATTCCTTAATGAAAGTGAGTAAATCACGATCACATGGAATAATGAGGAAAGTGGAAAGGAAAGGAAAATAACACTGACAAATGAGAGAAAAAAGGAATATCAGTCATTATTTCCGCACCGAGAAGCAAAAGAATTTTAAAGAACAAACTACCATAATCAAAAGAAGCAAGTTAAAATCTCTTTTTTTTTTGTTCTTGAGCATGAGGTGTCTTACACACCACGTTGGATGTGAGACTGAGTAAGTTTGAAGGTATTCAAAAAATTATATAATTTAAAAACTAGTTAAAACAATGAAATTCTGATACTGTAAAATAAGATTTGGTTAACTTCATGCATTTTCAATAGAAGTAAGCATAGAGCTGAAACTTGTTAATCAGATATTAAAAAAAGTAAGAATTAACTCGTGAACTTAAACAAAGACCAATAAATTTTCTAACTGACTTTTGATGGTTCAAAAACATACAAAAACACGCTAAGCGTGCACTAACAAGCTATTTCATCAATAAAAATATAAAAATTCTCAACAATGGATTTGGGGGAAAGCATCATTTGATACTGGTATAATCTCAAATTCAACATAGTAAAATCAAACTAAAGCTGAACAGAAGCTTGGTTCTCCATGATAATAAGCATTAACATGCAGAAAAGGTATTTCCAAAGTGTAAACAAGATATATTGAGTGCCAAGATGTTTTAGCTATTCAATCAGCACAAATGTGTTTGATATGCTTGCAGAATCGTCAGATGTATAATTTTACAAAAATATTGTGTATCATGCACATGAACAAGTCTAACTAGCTAATACATTTTGTATAGCCATCCTACGAAATACCATCATGATAATTCACTAACACAGATTCTATGACCAATAGCCCATGTTTTTACAACCTGAACAAGGCTCACTAATTCAATCATAACCAGGAGGAACCCATTGCCAAGCGAGTCCAAGTGATTCAAAGGAGGAATTCCAGTTGAATCAGATTTTAGGTCGTTTCAACATGAGAAATCTTGAACTTGCTGACCCAGAGTTCCCTGTTAGTCAGCATTTATAAATGGTGATCAAAGAAACATGAAAACTGCCACTTAACAAAGAAACACTAGAATAGTTATAAACAATCATACAACAAATTCCTATTCAACATCAGCACAAAATAATTTATAACAATGAATGATAAATTGTTTCAGTAACACAATATACCTCGAATTCATCCTCACCGTCACCTTCTTCAGAAAATCTATCATCATCCACGTCCTGCACGTCTTCCTGCCCAATCTCTCCATTCTCATCTTCATCACCTTCACCTTGCTCATGACCATCAATCTCCCCTTCCACATTGATGAATCTCCCCAAGCTTCGAGGTTCATCATCATCATTGTCATATGAAACATCTTGGTCTTCCTCTACATCACCATCCTCATCATCCTTGTCCTCTTCATCTAACTCTTCTTCGCCCTCTTCAACCCCATCATCATCATACCCATTGTCTCCTATGTCATGATCCTCAACAACATCATCTTCATCATCGTCATCATCATCCTCTGCGTCTATCTCCTCTCCTAAATCCACCTCATCATACTCATCTATATCGTCCTCCTCTTCATCTTGGTCCTCTTCTCTCTCTACTGAAGCTGCTCTGATAGAGGCAACTCGAAATCCATTGGAACCATGATACCCCCTCTCAAAGCCATTTGCATCTGCCCCCACACCAGTCTCAATGTCCTCTTCCTCAGCATCACTTTCTGCTTCTTGATCAACATCGTCTACTGTATGTATTGTATTGCTGCCAACGTCATTCATTAACCTCTTGGCATGTTCTTCTCCATCAACCTCACCGCTGCCAGGATCCTCATCATCTTCATCTTCTTCGTCTTCCTCATCTTCCTCATCAGACTCTGACCGTTCATTTTCATCAGTGTCCAACTTATCAAGATATTTCAAAGTCCTGATCATTCCAAATACTCTCGATCGATAATCCTTGACCCTGGTAACAGGACACTCATAGAGATCCAAAGATACGAGCCGAAGTTGAGCCAAAGGTGATAAATCCTCCAGGAACTGGATCCGATTGTTGGAGAGATCAAGATCCCGGAGAGAATCCAACCCAGCCTCCACCAGAAATTCAAGCCCACCGCCAATGCGATTGTCAGATAGGATCAACCGGTGCAGGTTCTGGAGACGCGGAAACTTCTCGAGCGATGACACCCCAGTGTTTGCGATTGAGAGAACTTCCAGCGACTGATACCTCTCCAGGATCTCCGGCGGCGGAAGCTGTCCGTGACAACACTTCACCGAACCGTCAAGCGTGAGGCTCCGCGGCGGTGAAGCAGAAGATTCCTCCTGAGCGCCTATCGCCGCCTCCACGGCCCTTTCCCAGGCCTCGTCCATATACCAAAAGTAAGACAACAATAAACCCTAGAGACACAAACACCGATCCACGAATCAACCAAAGAAAAACCCTAAAGATTGAGAGAACCAAACTGATTCCAATCGAAACGCAAACAGCATAGCGAACTCCCGACCAACGATTGAGAAATCAAAACAACTACCCAAGGAAATCCAGAAAAGAAAACACTTGTCGACGGACAAAATTCATCGATTCCTCACGATCGATGGAACTGCACCGGTTCCACTCATGCAACGGTGTTGACAGGACGCAGGCAGCAGCAGAGTTAACGAAACTTTCGTCGGTACTGACCAGAAGGTGGAGAACCCTAATGCTTCTGCGTTTACTCGTCGACGGAAGAAAGGAAAGGAAAATAATAATTTTTTAATATATTTTTTCAATCGAGAGAAAAAAAGAAAATTTAAATATTTATCCACAGATTAAGCTAATTCCTGTCTTTTTAATAATAATAATAATAATAATAATTTTTACACTATTTTTCCTAGCAAAGTTTTCATTATCGTTTCACTTATGGAGTGTTTGGTTCAAATTTATTAATCAGAATGGTTGGGATTTATTGAGGGGTCAATGAGAATGAGAATCATGGTTCCATTGGTAGTGTTTGGTTCAAATTCTGGAATGAAAATTATTGTCATTGATGATATTTGATTCAGTTTAACTTTAGTAATGGGAATCCATAAAAATTTCAAAGTTACCTAAAATAATAGAATTATTAAAAAATCGAGATAGTGAAATAAAATGAGTTGAGAGATAAATTAGAAAAATATAGAGAAATTATGAGAAGTAAGATAAAAAAAGAAATTAGAAGAAAAAAAGGAGAAAATACAATAATAGAGAAAATAAAGAGAAAAAGTAGAGAGAAAAAATAATATAAGATAGATGTGATAAAAAATAGAGAGAGAAATCATTAAAAAAATCTATAGAGAGAAAAAAATGAGATGAGAGAGATAGAAAAAATAATATAGAAAATGTAGAGAGAAAAGTAAAAAATAAATATAGATAAATTATGATAAGAGAGGTAGAGAGAGAAAGTAATATTAAATATATATAGAGAGAAAATGAGATGAGAGAGGTAGAGAGAGAGTGATATAGAAAATGTAGAGAGAGAAAGTAATATAGAAAATATAGAGAAAAAGTAAAAAAAGATAGATAAATTATAATAAGAGAGGTAGAGAGAGAAAGTGATATTGAAAATATATAGAGAGAAAGTGAGATGAGAGGGGTAGAGAGAGAAAATGATATAGAAAATATAGAGAGAAAGTGATATAGAAAATATAGAGAGAGAAAGTGATATATGAAATATATAGAAAAAATGAAAAATAATGATAAATAAATTATGATAAGAGAGGTAGAGAGAGAAAGTGATTATCAAAATATACAGAGAGAGAATGAGATGAGAAAGGTAGAGAGAGAAAGTGATATAGAAAATATAGAGAAAAAATGATATAGAAAATATTAAAAAAAAGTGAAAAATTAAGATAGATAAATTATAATAAAAGAGGTAGAGAGAGAAAGTAATATTGAAAATATATAAAGAGAAAATGAGATCAGAAAGATAGAGAGAGAAAATAATAGAAAATGTAGAGATAGAAAAGAATAAATACGTAGAGAGAAATTTTAAAATGTAGAGAGAGAAAGTAAAATAAGATAATATAAAAAGAAATAATAAAATAAAAAATATAAAATAAAAAAGGAGTGTTTTGGATATATGAAAAGGAAGGAATGATTGAGGAATTTGATTGATGAGGGGGGAGTAGGGAATGAAAATGAGGGAATGATTCCCTTATTTTCATTCCCATTGACACCTACCAAACAGTATCAATGGGAATGATTACCATCCATTCCCATTCCCTAGTCCCTATTACCCTAAACCAAACGCCCCCTTACTGTTGTTGTTGTTGTTCGATGGATTGAATTTTCAGGTGTAGTAAGTTCGAACTTAGTCAAGTAGAGTCGGAGTGATAAAAAGAATTCTGTTTTTTTTTTTTTGGGTTAGTCCTAGCCAAAAGAATAGAGAGAAGAACGTGTAAAAAAAATGAAATTGATTCTTTCGTTTATTTGGGCCATTGGACATATGTTGTAAGTTTAGAATTTAATATCGACATTTTAGTAACAAATCCAATAATCTAAATGTAGAGATTGGTGTATTGATTTATTTTGGAAAGGAAGTACTATTTGTGAGTTGTGTATTTCAAGAATAGGATGGATCATCCATATCCACTTAGGCTCTATTTGGTTAGGGGTAATCAGTCTTGTAATATAATTAGGATTACATTATAAGATTGATTATTTTTTTTCGGTGTAATTTTAAAATTGTAATATAATATAATTTATAATGCAAAAGCTAATTAAAGTATTATAATCTGGATTATAAAGTCAATAACATATAATATAATCTGGATTACATTCCAAACCTAATTATATTATAAGCTAGATTACATTATTCCTAACCAAACACAATCTTATGGTATTTATAAGGGATAAGGAAATAGTAAAAAAGTGCACAATCTTAATAATTTCTTTTGAATAAATTAAGAAATTATATGTAAAAACCATAACATTTGGTGATTTATTGGTAAATCTAATTTGATTCTCTATCAGCCAATAATACGAGACTTTTAACATGATTATGGTTATTTAGTGTTAAATCCACTTTGATTCTCTATCAACCAATAATGTGAGACTTTAACATGATTAAAGCTAACCCTAGGCGGTTATTGTCGGTCCCAAACTAGATATATGCAGACAAATCATGAGGATAATTAGTTCTATTATAATGACTTTTTATATTGGGAGTTTAGGCACCCAATAAGATATTTTATACCTGCTAAAAATTTACTTCAAAATCTATTAGAATAACTATCCATGCAGATACTAACTGCATCAACCCTTGGGGTTATTTATTATTATTTTATATTTATATTATTGGTGGTAAGATTTTCTCAATCCTATATGAATTGTTATTCTTTGATTATTCCTTTATTAGTACACCCCCACATATTAGTCATTAAAATTATTAATTCATCAATCCATTTCTTCAAATCAGTGATTTCGGAATCCTAATTATAGAACTTTGTCAACTTAACCACTTGAATTAGTTATCTTTATACTCAAAAGGCTTTCATTTGAGTTAGTTGTCTTTTGATGCATAATCATTGGATTTTATCTATCATCGAGTCAAGTGAACATGAAATCATATTTTAAAATTGAACGGAAAGGTCTATCAGTGATCCTTAAACTATATGAAATGATGTTAGAGTTAGATTAGCTAAACTAAGTAGGAAGTCATGTCAATTGGACAGAGCTAATGAGGATGCCTAATTGGGAGAAAGCTAGGTCACACGGATGATCCAATCTCGGCTCAAGCCCCCAACTCAGGCTCCCCGATTTAAGTTCTCGACTTAGATCCCAACTCGGGAGACCTAGAGAGACCCCCTGATTAGGACTCCCAAGTCCCCGACTTAGACTCTTGAGTCGGGGAGCTCCTGTTGGAAGTAGGCCTTAGCAATAAGTATCCCGGATAAGTTTTGATATGATCAATCGACTCAATGTTAGGTCCTATTGGTATTTGATCCCTATGTTTAAGTGTGTAGGAGCTTAGGAGCACAAGAAGTCAAGCGAAAAATGCAGCGGTCGAGAAGGATGACACGGGAAGGGAGCCAACGGGTTCGATGCATCCGAGGGATGCAGAGGTCTGCCGAAGAATACGTCGGTGGAGTGAGAAGGACACGCGTGATGGTCTAGGGATGAGAAGCCGGGAGGAAGTCGTCAACATAAAAATGTAGAGGAAAACAAGATCCTTTGAGCGATCCTTACGAAGTTTGATCTAATAGATATACCTTTGGAGTTTGTCCTTCGCTTGTCCCACTAGTCCTTGGTTCGCCAGATCTCTTAAACGTTCAAGTGTCCATGCCTCTAGTAGTATCCACACGAACACGATCTACACCTTGGAGAAGAACCACCTTAGTTGTGCTAGCAACTTGGGATGGTTTACAAATCACAAGAACCTCCATTAGGGAGTTTTGGCTAAGGAGGAAAAAAGAGAAAGAAGAGGGATGCTCTCACTAGTCTTTGACAAGGAGGGGTATTTATACTTATCCAATGAATACTAAGAGTCTTTGCCTCTTGAGCTCCTTTCATCTTAATGCTAATAAAACCCAATGAATACCAAGCCTCTTGGTATCTCTTGAGACTCTTAATATTCTATTCATCTAATGAATTGAATGCCCCTTAGCCTTCCTCTTAAATAATATTTCATTAAACTTTTTAATGAATATTATTCATAATTAAGTGATTGAGTCTAATCTAAATGAGTCTAACTCAAATTATACTCAATCCCATAATTCAATTGAATTCATTTGAGTCTAACTCAATTAATCCAATTTCGGATTACATTTTAGTTAAACTAAAATCATCTTAGTTTTGAGACATCGTGTCCTTTGTGTGTGATCCAATAGGTTCTCATAACGTTGGCAATGTATCTAAACAACTTTAGATACATAAACAATGAGCGACATCAAATAATGTATCATTGCTACCCAAGTGACGAGAATGTCGAGGCCCGACATAACCTTTTTGTGACTATTATAATGTATGATTTTGTTCTTCTATCCTTGATATCTAGATTGATCAATGAGGCATAGACAGTGTCATCCCCTTATCAATCTTTGTGTTTCTTGATCCCCAAGTAGACTCACTCAAGCAAATAAGTTCAATATCTCTTATAGACTCATTTGAAGATGGTCATGCATTTTAGCAATCCTACTCGATTAAGGGACCCACAGATATCACTCCCGTCATATGAGAGGGATATATCCCATCTACTTCACTCACATCTCTCCACATAATTTGTTACATACCCAGTGATAGCCTTTATTGTTCACCATGTTACGGACGACATTTAACGATACCAAAGTACATAACTCCTTATGTAGGGAATCGAAGTGACTTCAGGTCTAAGGATTATTCATACTAATAGTCACATGTGAAAGTTTATGACATTCATATAATGATCCATGAAACTTTCTCATGGTAGGTCAATTCAGTATACATTATCTAATGTATATCTATGTGTCAACTTGATATTCCATATTCATGACTTGTGAGATCAAGTCATCAATTGACGTATATGCTAGTCTTAACGTATTAATATTATCCTTGAATATTAATACTTGATTAGGAATAGTTAAGGATAGTGTTCATATATAATCTCACTATCAATTCAACTAATTGATATACTGTAGATCAGAAGCTACTACCCAAGGACATTATTATACTTATTTATTGGGCATAATTATGAAATAAATATAATAATCAAACTTTACCTTTATTAAATAGAATATAATACAAAATGTTCCCTAGACAATCATCTTATAATTGGCTCTAGGGCTAACACTGGCAGAAGCACACTCGAGGAGAAGGTCCGCGAAGGGTTTGGTAAGCCCAATTCTGGAAGGCTCGAGATCATCCAGAAGACCCGTTGGAAGGCTGGTCAACAAGTTGTTGACTAGTCAAACTTGGGAGCCCGAGTCAAACAAGGGCGCCCGTGAATGGAGACGTCTAGTTGGACTAGGGCGCCCATATTCCTAGGTGCCTAAACTGACTCGGGTGCCCATGTGTCCAAACCTTATCAGAACTAGCCGTTCACCGGCCATTGCGACGTGGATAAGCCTTGACCATGTGTCAGGCGCCCGTGTGCACTCGGGAGCCCGAGAAGCGCCACGTCAACACTTCGATAAACTTTTATAGGGGTTATAAATATACCCCTAAACTCAGTTCATTTCAACATTCCAATTGTAAATTAATGAAATCTTCTACTGTTCTTTCATTTCATTCTCTGAGTTCTTAATTGTGTAAGAGACTTCTCCACCACAAGAAGTATTCTAAAGATTGTGCTACATTTGCCTTGGATTAACAAATACCCAAGTTACAATCAAGTAACTCGTCTATGCCTCTATCTTTGACTTGTTAATTCATTTATGTTATTATTCTTATTTTAACTAACATCTATCTTTGTTTAAGAAAGAACAAAAGATTAGTTTTTATTTTTCTGGGGCAATTCACCCCCTCTTACCAACCCGTACGATCCCAACATCAGCAAGATGCATGGATCCAACCAAGACTCCCTAATAGCCTGAGACCCCCTTAGAAATGCCACTCCGATCTTGAACTCATCGTGCTAAAGCTAACAAAGAGATAATAACAAACACAAAATGACAAGGAGAACGTGGTCCCGTAAGAAATGCTCTCCTTTTTACTCCTCATTCAATACACAATAAAAAAATTCTATGTGTACAGGGATAACAGGGTAGAATCCTTGGACTCATGGGAACATGGTCTTTTCCCTTCACTCCCTATAAAAAGGTACTCTCTACTACTGCGAAGGTAACTGAGAAAAATCCTAATTTGATTCCTACTCTTCCTTTTTGAAGAACGCATCTGACTTGAGCGTTAGAGTGACCGCGTCGGAGACTTCTCCGACCGTCCTTCTAATTAGTGTTTCTATTTTAAGATCCTCCTCGGAGAGCCTCATCAGTAATCGCTGGAGTGATGAATTGACTATCAAGGAGTTTGGGCAGCAATATGAAGCAAAACTAAATTTTGTTTTAGTAATAGTAAATTACATGGCATTATAATCTTTTGTTATTAAGAGGAAATTATCTATCTCATTTTATCATGAAATTAAAAATATTAAATATATCCTGGCCATCTTTGAATTGTTTTGATTTATCGACTTGGTTAGCTCCTTAGACTTTAAAGCCTGATCTTAATGATTTCATTAAGTTTCTGTCACTAAAAAAAGCATAGATTTACAATTCAGATGGCTAGATTTAAGTCTGTATTAGGTTTCATTCTTTTTAAAAGGCTCATCTCAGTCTTGTTTCATTCATCTGTGGACAGTTTTTTCCTTTTCATTTCTTCTCTCTATATATCATATTTTTTCCCCCTCTTCTCTTGACTCTGGGCGTAAATTTATATAATTTCCTCTTTTTTTATTTCTACTAAATTAAATTAAACTTTAATAGATAATTCTTTAAATTTATTTATTTTCATTTTAATTTTAAAACTTTAATAAAAATTAAAAAAAATAAAATAAGGTTATTTTAAAAAATAATTTTCTATTTTTAATATATAATTATAAAAGAATAAAAAATAAAAAATAATGAAAGCTAGTTTTATTAATAAAAATAATAAATAAAATAAAATTTACGTTGATACTGTTTTTAAAAATCAACATCTTATCTTAATATCAAGATCGCTATGATACTAATATTTAAAAATTAACATCATAATTTAAACACCAGTACAACATTGATGTTAATTTTCTTTTGAAAAAGTAAATAAAGATATATTTGGACTTTGAAGTGTTAATGTAATCATCTTTTGGTAAAGTTGACTAATTTGACTGATCTCGAGTAGGTTCGAGTTTGAGTTTTAATGTTTGACAAAATATGTTAATAAGTCAAGGTTGACTGAGACTTGATTGGTGAAGTCCTAATTTGAGGGTTAGGCAAAGGGAATTCTTAGTGGGACTAGACAAACCTAGTTGGAAACTAGGTAAAGTCCAAGTGTGGAGATCGTTCGTTAGCAAAGTGAAGTCCTAGTGGGACTAGACAAATCTAGTTGTGAACTAGGTGATGTCCAAGTGGATGGGGGAGATTGCACGTTGGCAAAGTGAAATCCTAATAGGACTAGGCAAACCTAGTGAGACTATGTGAAGTTCAAGTGGATTTGGGAGATCGCACGTTGGGAAGGTAGAAGTCTACCGAGAGATTAGACCTAACTGCAATTAGGCAAGGTAAAGTCCTAGTGGGACTAGGCAGACCTAGTTGAGAACTAGGTGAATTCCAAGGTGGGTTAGTTGGGAGCTAAACACTTAGCACGAGAGAAATCCTAGTTGGGAACTAGGCAAAAAAAAAATCCTAACAGGTCACGGTTGACTGAAGGTTGGACAAAGGGAACCCTAAACTTGATTTAGGCAAGTTAGGGCATGGGTAATCAATTAGGTAATCAATTGACCCAATCTAGGTGATCGATTGGAGCATTATTTCTCGCGAGAAACAGGATGGCTCATTATCGATTCAGTGATCGATTAAGGGCAAGATGATCGATTGGTGGACTTCTGTCGCGAGATCAAAACAGGGTTTAATCGATTGGGCGATAGATTAAGGCAATATCGCAAAGAGCATAGTAAGGTGCTTAATTGATTAGGTAATCGATTAAGGTTGTGTTGCACGAGACCACAGAAACGTGCTGAATCGATTGAGCAATCGATTAAGATCTTCTTAATCGATTGACTTATCACTTAAGCTTTAATAACTAGTCGTTAAATGACTAGATCTGATTTGGTAATCGATTGGTAACCCCAGATCGCGCGAGTATATAGGGTTTTTGTTAATGCAATCTTCGTTAGGTCAGGGTTAACCTAGTTTGACTAGGCTCGGGTAAGCTTGAGTTTTGATGTTTGACAATGATGTTTGAACATTGTGTGAGTCAAGTGGGTCAAAGTTGACTAGAAACTTGATTAGGCAAAGTCTTTGTGGGACTAGACACACCTAGTGCGATTAGGTGAAGTCCAGGTGGATCGGGGAGATCGCACGCTCTCACTAAGCACACCTAGTGAGACTAGGTGAAGTCTAGGTGAATCGGGGAGATCGCACGCTGGCACGAGAAAAGTCCTAGTGGGATTAGACACACCTAGTGAGACTAGGTGAAGTTCTGGTGGATCGGGGAGATCGCACGTTAGCAAAGAAAAGTCCTAGTTGAGAACTAGGCAAGAGAAAATTCAAGTCGGTCAAAGAGTTGATTAGACACTTGGTGAGGAAGTTCTAACATGTCATGGTTGTCTGAAGTTAGGCAAGGGAACTCTAGACTTGTGCACACAAGTTAGGGTTGGGCCAATCTATTGGGTGATTAAGGGGTCTGCCAATCGATTAGGTGATCAATTGGTGTAGGGTTATCGTAAAAACAGAAGCATGTTGAATCGATTGGGTAATCGATTCAGCATCCTCTTAATCAATTAGGCAATCGATTAAGGGTTGTAATTGATTACCTAATTGATTATGGTTATATTGCGTGAGAACACAGAATGGTGCTGAATCAATTCAGCAATTGACTGAGATCTTCTTGATCAATTGGTCCAATCGATTAAGCATTAAAAATAAGTCATTGAACGACTACATCTGACGTGACAATCAATTGAGTAATCGATTATGGAAACCCTAGGTCGCGGGTATATAAGGTTTTCACGTAGGTTTGAAGCGCAGTTCTTCACATCTCTTCCTCTCCTTCCATCACCATTTCAAGAGAAATCTTGGAGCATAGTGCTGCTACATTTCCATGGTTTTTGAGGCGATTCCAAGCTAGAAGAAAGTAAAAAAAGCAAAGAGAACTCATTTGTGTAAATTTGTAAGCTTTCTTTTGTATTTGCTTGTTCTTAGTTGTATTTCTTCTTGTAAGCTTGTATGAGGCTTCCCTGCCTCAAGAAAGGAGAGCTTTCATAGTATATGAGAGAGTGAGAAAAGTGGAATTCTTGGATTAGTCACCTCAAGGGGTGGATACTAAGTAAAACAAAGGTGTTAGCGTTTGCTTAAGTTTTCACTGCGACAAATCTTCTTCGAGCAAAGATCGGAGCTAATCACCCCCTCTAGCTCGCTTACTAGTCCTAACAAGTGATATCAGAGCAAGATCACTCTTCTTTGGACTCATCAACAAGAGAGCAAGAGCTAGAGGAAGAAGAAGAAGTTGAAGAAATCCTAATTTCAAGAAATCATCATCAAGAGGTTTCAACTTCAAAATGGAGTTCGGCTACGACATCCGGGCACCTCCACCATTTGACAAAGCCAATTTCAATCTTTGAAAGACAAAGATTGAAAATTTCTTCATGATGGAGATAGAACAATGGTTTGCTCTAATGGAGGGCTTAGAAGCTTCAACAAGCAATAAAGGAAAGCTTCTCGAGAAAAGCAAATAAAATGAGGAGTAAATCAAGTGATGCGAGGCCAACAACAAAGTGACTAAATTATTGGTTAATCTATTGCCAAGCATAATCTTGGACAAAATAAGATATTATCAAGACGCCAAGGAGTTTTGGAGCATATTGGCAAAGCTTCATGAAGATCCCACCACCTTGCCAAGTCAAGACAAATCTGAAGAGGAAGATTCATCGGAGGAAGAGGATTCAGAGGTTGAAAGATGTTCAACATCCAAAGAAGAAATTCAAGAAGTATCTACCTCAAGGATTGAGGGGGAGCAAAATTCATTAATGTCGGAATAAGAAGAGGCCTCTACATCCGGATCAAAAGAAGAAGAGCCAAGTGCCACCTCTACAACTCATAAAGGTAAAACAATGTCAATTTATAAAAATAAAGATCATATAATTTATTTTGAGTGTAAAAAAAGAGGACACTATAAATCAAGTGTCCAAGGTTGGCCAAGAAGAAGGGTTAAGTGGCACTCAAGAGGAAGGAGAAGCCAAAGGAGGTCGGACTCATGGTACGCAAAGGCAAGGAACACATTGTGTGTTTTTCTTGCAAACAAAAGGGGCATTTCCGGAATCATTGTCCAAAAGGGAAGGACTCGACCAAAGGCAAGAGAAGGAGCTCAAACTAAGGAGGAGCTTCCAAGAATACTCCTAAGGTACCATAAGTTAATAGTATTTCCTTTGATCATGATAAAATGCATGATAGAGATAAATTCTATCATTTTAATACTATTTATCATGAAAATAAGAGGTATGAAAATCCTAAGGAGAATTACAGAGCATTTCATGCTATGACTTCCAAACCTAAAGATAGGGAATAATTTAGGATATCATATGGTAGACCTACAAAATCCAAGACCAAAAAGAAAAATTACCAAGGCTTCCACATAAAATCAAGCCTTGAGGAGATAATGGTTGAAAATCAAGTTTTGAGCTCAAAACTTGATAAATTGGAGAAATCCCTTAAAGGAATAGAAAACTTATTTAAGGGATCAAAAGACCAAAACCTAGGTTTAGGAAAATAAGGACCCTTTAAGGGCAAGAAAAGTTTGGGGCACAAATTTAAAGCCAAGGATGATGGGTCATTATATCATAGAGTTACATATAGGTATGAGACTAAATCTAGGTCTAGGAGTCAAGTCAAGGTCACAAGGGAAGCCATCCCTAGAGTTGACCAAGACAAGACCAATATGACTAAGGCTTCGGAAAAGCCTAGGAAAGTCATTAGGAAGGTATCAAGGGAAGTCATTCCTAGTAAATACCTAGGGCACCCTAGGAGCACCAATAAGTTTTGGGTTCCTAAGCGTATGTTCGTCACGCCCTAGATGGGTTTGAAGAGTGTTAACTCTAATTGGAAGGGTAATTAATCCAACTTTGATGTAGTTGACACTTTGGGACATTTTCAAGGATTGAATACCCTTGAAAATGAAAAGGTTCCATTATTTACTCTTGAGGAGTATAATTGTGCCAAAATGTTTCTAGAAGATTGAACATAATAAAGTTGACACAACTAGGTTAGAATCCAAAGATTTGACAAGTTGAGAGTTTTGACATTATTTAAAAAAAATTATGGATAAAATTAGGATTATCAATGGCTTAGTGATAAGTTATTGATACGTAGATAGAAAATCTAAATATTTTCTTTTATACTAAAATACCATGATTTATGTGCCCTATCGCATGCCATGATATCATAATTCATCATTCATAATTTATTATGAAAACATCATATGTCATGTCATATATGCATCATTAGGCTATAATGATTTTTCTTTTGAAAAATATCTATATGATGCATGCCATGATCATTATCATGCATAGTTTAAATTTGTAAAATTAAGGACTGTAGGACCGGTGCCGTCGATAGAGGGGGGGTGAATATCGATCGTTAAAATCTTTCGCGAAAAACTCATTCGTTCTAGACTTAGAATATTAGTAGCAGCGGAAAACAAATAAAGAATAAAATAAAAACAATACACAGACACAGCGGGATTATTTACTTGGTTCCCAACCCCCCAGGGTCAGTACGTCCAAGGCCTATGTACTCGGCGTGAGTCCACTATTGGTCTCCTTTCCAGAATTTCCGGAGGCGGAGAAACCCGACTTACAGTGCGATATTACAATCAAAATATAATGAAATTTAAGTGCGGTAATTAATAAAATGCAAACCAATAAAAATCTGAAACTCGGCCGATCTGGACCTCCGAAGTGCCGCACACTTCCTCCTGGAGCCTCCCGGTCGTAGAGCCTCGTTTCTCGTGCGTTGCAGTAGGTCAGAATGATCATAACAGTATTTCGAAGTTGTGTCTGAAGCAAGGGGGTCGAGACCCCTTATATAGGCCTCCTGGGGGCGCCCTGGTCGCTGGGGGCGCCTCGGAAGACTCGGTCAACTCTTATCCTTGCGCCTACCTCGCCGCAGGTGATACGATCGTTGACCAGGGCGCCCCGGATTCTCCGGGCGCCCCCGTGGAGTCTTATCCTGTGTTCTGGCTTCGAAACAGCAAAACAGCTACTAATCAGGGCGCCCCGGACGCTCCGGGCGCCCCGGTTGACACCTGTCACCCTGGTTTACGAAACTTGCCTGTTTAGTACCACCTGGGGGCGCCCCGGACGCTCCGGGCGCCCCGGTTGCATGGGGGCGCCCCCCTTGCTGGGGGCGCCCCCCTTAAGGCCTGCAAACCTAGTTTACCTGCTTTGTCTTCGTTTCTTGATACCTGCAAGATACACAAACACAAAGCATAGATACATATAAAGTTAGCCTTAAGGACTTGGTTCGGACTTCGGATTTGCACGAAACCCTAGGTCGAACCGGCACGAGTTCCTATCCCCGAGAACTCACCCTTCACCTACTCCTTTCAGGAGACGGTTGCCACCCATCCCTTCGGGTGGACTTTTGCTTAGCTTCCGATACCTCCGGACCTCGAGACGCCCAAACCCTGACCCGTCTCTACTCCTGTCCTTAGCCACCGCTCAGCTAAGTTGCTTAGTCCCTCAGACCAAGTCTTCATTCCCTAGCAGTCCTTCGCCAGGTGCCTAGCAGCCCTTCGCTAGGTCTTTGTTACCAAGCGGTCCTTCGCCTGGTGCCTAGCAATCCTTCGCTAGGTCTTCTATGCCTAGCAGCCCTTCGCTAGGTGCCTAGCATCCCTTCGCTAGGTCTTGGGGTTTCGATACCTAGCAGCCCTTCGCTAGGTGCCTAGCATCCCTTCGCTAGGTGCCTAGCAGCCCTTCGTTAGGTCTTTAGGTTTCGATACCTAGCAGCCCTTCGCTAGGTGCCTAGCAGCCCTTCGCTAGGACTTCGGGTTACGATACCTAGGTTAACTAGGACATTTCCTCAACTTAGGTTACTTCTTTCTTGCTCGCCTTTGTCTGTTTAGTGTATCACTGACTTAAGTGTATTGTCAAACATTAAAACACTTAAAGAGGAACATCATTGATGCAACTTGCACCAACAATCTCCCCCTTTTTGATGTTTGACAATAACTTATGTTAGACTGGTTTAAGGGGCTAACTCACTATCCTTAGGAAAAAAAGGAAAAAATTGATATAAGTTTTGAAACTATATTTTTGATCTATGGGAGAAAAATTTTTCTAACTTAAGCACACCTCTCCCCCTTTGTCATACATCAAAAAAAAATACTTGCGCCAACAATGAGAGTATTTTTAAAAATACTTAGTATAAAATTTTGAAGACATAGCATAAAACTAATACTTAAGTATTATGAGCTCAGAAAACTTTAGATAATATTTTGAAAAAGAATTTTTTTTGAAGGTACAAACATTTTGAAAGATGATAAGTAATTTTTGAAAAATATAAGTACCTTTAAAAAAATGTATTGAGTTTTTGAAAACTAGGTACTTTTGAAAGAATGCTATTTTGGAAAATATGAATATTATGCATATTTTGCAAATACTAACTATTTTTGGCAAAGATGAGACTTTGAAAAATATAAGTAATTTTTGAAACATTATATCTTACTTGACTAGGATTCTTTTCCAGTCTGACACAATCCTAGGAAACCTTGTTAACTACAAGGACAATTTCCTAAGTGTCCTGGAAAATTTTCAAACTCAAGTAAATATTAACAGAATTTAAAAAAAACATGATAATACTTTTGAAAATATATGCTAGTGTAATTTGAAAAATGTGTGAACTTTTGAAGACTCAATATTTTACTTGACTTGATTTATTTTCCAGTCTGACACTATCCTGGGAAACCTTGTTGACTACAAGGACATTTTCCTAAGTGTCCTGGACATTCTCCAACTCAAGTAAACATTATTTCAAATTGATCAAAATCAGATGAATGAATATATATATATATATATATATATATATATATTTTAAATTGATAGCATTTAGAAATAATACTTATGTTTTCAACAGGATTTGAAAATACCGTGCATGAAAACATTTGAAAAATTTAATAATTCTTTTAATTTGACCTCCCCCTAAACTTGACCCAGTCCCGGGAAGCTTGTTGACCACAAGTACTCTTCCTCTGAGTCTTTATGGTTTGATTCAGATCAAAAGAATAATAAATTTTTAAGTAGATAAATTTTGAAGTCACAATTTGGAAAGAAGATAATTTTGAAAACATATGTAATGCAAATTAAGGTGCAGTTTTCGAAAAATATTTTTAATAAAACGAACAAAACACTCCCCTGCATCCAACACCATTTGACTTTATCTAAGTGCCTTAAGGAACTTTAGTGTTGTCCTAAGAGGCTTGTGTCTAATTGAGTGAGTCAAACAAATTTTTGGAAAGATATATTTTTGGAAAATATATATAATCAAACAGACAAGCATGAATTCCATAAAAACATTATTATGTTGAAGCACTATTTTGAAGATAAATTTTTAGGAAAATATTCTTACCATTTTGAAAAACAATTTTGAAAAATATTTTTCAATTCATTAGTCCTTAACATCTCACCCATTTTAGATGTATCAATACAACAAGCATAGTTGCCTTATAGGTGTATTGTGAGATGCTTAATTTATTTTTCTCAATTTATTAACTCTAAGAATTAATTGAAGCTTGTGTTAGATTTGAATTTGATAAGAAGTAACTTGAATTTGAATTTCAAAAATTGGCTTCCAGGTCTTGGCGAGGCACTAGGCCTTCTTTGGCCGTAGCCTTATGGGATCATCCATCCTTTCCTTGACAAAGCCTTTTAATGAAATTTCATTTTCAAAATTACTTTTTGAAAAATTCTGGTCTAACTAGTTTGGGTTTTGGATCGGTAGCTTCGGCTAGTTCCGCCAACTTAGCTTCCCTAACGTATTATCATCTCACCTTCACCCAATACTATGTTGTCAAGTTTCAATTATTCTTTTTCCTATAGCCGTTCTAATAAATGCATAAAATTTAAATATGAATGGCATGTCATATATTTTAAAAGAATAGCAGATGCATTTCATGACAATTGTGCATGAGTCAAACAAGTCCAAGGCATTTTATTTAATTTTCTAAAAATGTATCAAATTCCCGATTTGATACATGTCGTGTGAACCCGCGAATATGTCAACCCACTTTGACATATTTAATGTTATTAATTTAATTGTTGCGGTTTGGGTAAGGTTTTAGTTTAGTTCGAGTTAAGTTATTTAAGGATTAATTGGAGATTATAATGATTACGGATTAATTAATAGATGTTAAATTAATTAAAGTGGAATTAATTATTTCGACTTATTTAATATTTAATTGATTAGAATTTGAATTATTAAGAGTTAATTAATTCGAATTAGAATTATTAAGAATTAATTAATTCAAATTTGAATTATTAAGATTTGATTTGAATTTAATTAATATTTAATTAAGATTTAATTAATTAGAATTTAATTTTGAATTTAAATAATTAAGATTTAATTAATTCGAATTTAATTTTGAATTTAAATAATTCGAATTTAATTTAAATAATAAAGATTTAATTAATTCGAATTTAATTTGAATTTAAATAATTAAGATTTAATTAATTCAAATTTAATTTTGAATTTAATTAGGATGAATTAATTTGAATTTAATTTGGATTTAATTTGAATTAATTTGAATTTAATTTGGATTTAATTTGAATTAATTTGAATTTAATTTGAGTTAAATTAAGATTTAATTCGAATTTAATTAGGATTAAATTAAGATTTAATTCGAATTTAATTAGGATTAAATTAAGATTTAATTCGAATTATAATGATTAATTAATAATTGTGGGTTTAAATTCATCATTTTCATTATTTCAAAAATTTCTTCTTCATCTTTATCTTTCTTTTCAAGTTTTTATAATAATTTTGATTTATTTGAAATTTTGTTATTTTTATTAACTATGACCTTTATCTTAGATAGTTCTATATCCTCCTCAAGATTAGATTTTTCAATCTTCTCACAGTAGGTGGAGTAAAAGGGGCCACTAGTTAAATTTTTGTAATAACTTTCAAGATTATCCATAATTAAGTTATCATCTAGGAGAATTTTCTCTTTATTATCCTTAAGAGTATTTTCATCAAAATCATCTTTATCCTCAATAATTTCAGGGTTATCTTTAGAATTATCCTTAAATATATTTTCATTATTAATCATCAGATTATCTTTAAGATTTTCAGAATTAATTTCTGAATTAACCTTGAGATTTTCAAAATTAATTTCGGGATTAATCTTGAGATTTTCAGAGTTATCTTTATAATTTTTAGATTCGTATTCAAATTTATACAACGGATTTTCAAATTTGAATTTGTAATTATCTAAAGGATTTTCTGTCTTAGAATTATCCTTAAGATTTTTGAATTCAAATTTATCCTTAGGATTTTCGAATTTGAATTTGGGATTGATTTCAGATTTAGATCCAGAATTAATTGCATCATTATCTGTAGAATTGTCAGAGTTTATTTTAGCAATTATTGAATTGGTATTAATGATTAAATAATTTATTTCTAACATTTTAGCCATATTCACATTATGTAACTGATTATTTAAAATATCTAATTGACTATGCAATAATTCTAACTTCTCAGGAACATTATCTAAATTATTAAAAGACATTGCAGGAATTTGTAAAACTTTTGGAACATAAATTTTACGTACCTTTGCCGGACACTTATTTTTGTAGTGTCCGTACTTCTCGCATTGAAGCATCGTACGTGATCCTTGTTCTTCCGGACTCCTGGCGATGGTACCCCCTTTGTCGCCGGTGACGAACGATTCTTACGAGTAGGGCACTGATTTTTGTAGTGCCCTCTCTCCCTGCACGTAAAACATATAATATGCAATTTAAAATTTGACATTAAAATAAATATACCTGATTCACCCCTGAGCTTCCCCTCAACTCCTGGCATCGTTGCTCCGTCGGCGGTTAGTCCGGTGAAGAGCGGCTCGGCTCTGATACCAATTGTAGGACCGGTGCCGTCGATAGAGGGGGGGGGTGAATATCGATCGTTAAAATCTTTCGTGGAAAACTCATTCGTTCTAGACTTAGAATATTAGTAGCAGCGGAAAACAAATAAAGAATAAAATAAAAACAATACACAGATACAGCGGGATTATTTACTTGGTTCCCAACCCCCCAGGGTCAGTACGTCCAAGGCCTATATACTCGGCGTGAGTCCACTATTGGTCTCCTTTCCGAAATTTCCGGAGGCGGAGAAACCCGACTTACAGTGCGATATTACAATCAAAATATAATGAAATTTAAGTGCGGTAATTAATAAAATGCAAACCAACAAAAATCTGAAACTCGGCCGATCTGGACCTCCGAAGTGCCGCGCACTTCCTCCTGGAGCCTCCCGGTCGTAGAGCCTTGTTTCTCGTGCGTTGTAGTAGGTTAGAATGATCAGAACAGTATTTCGAAGTTGTGTCTGAAGCAAGGGGGTCGAGACCCCTTATATAGGCCTCCTGGGGGCGCCCTGGTCGCTGGGGGCGCCTCGGAAGACTCGGTCAACTCTTATCCTTGCGCCTACCTCGCCGCAGGTGATACGATCGTTGACCAGGGCGCCCCAGATTCTCCGGGCGCCCCCGTGGAGGCTTATCCTGTGTTCTGGCTTCGAAACAGCAAAACAGCTACTAATCAGGGCGCCCCGGACGCTCCGGGCGCCCCGGTTGACACCTGTCACCCTGGTTTACGAAACTTGCCTGTTTAGTACCACCTGGGGGCGCCCCGGACGCTCCGGGCGCCCCGGTTGCATGGGGGCACCCCCCTTGCTGGGGGCGCCCCCCTTAAGGCCTACAAACCTAGTTTACCTGCTTTGTCTTCGTTTCTTGATACCTGCAAGATACACAAACACAAAGCATAGATACATATAAAGTTAGCCTTAAGGACTTGGTTCGGACTTCGAATTTGCACGAAATCCTAGGTCGAACCGGCACGAGTTCCTATCCCCGAGAACTCGCCCTTCACCTACTCCTTTCAGGAGACGGTTGCCACCCATCCCTTCGGGTGGACTTTTGCTTAGCTTCCGATACCTCCGGACCTCGAGACGCCCAAACCCTGACCCGTCTCTACTCCTGTCCTTAGCCACCGCTCAGCTAAGTTGCTTAGTCCCTCGGACCAAGTCTTCATTCCCTATCAGTCCTTCGCCAGGTGCCTAGCAGCCCTTCGCTAGGTCTTTGTTACCAAGCGGTCCTTCGCCTGGTGCCTAGCAATCCTTCGCTAGGTCTTCTATGCCTAGCAGCCCTTCGCTAGGTGCCTAGCATCCCTTCGCTAGGTCTTGGGGTTTCGATACCTAGCAGCCCTTCGCTAGGTGCCTAGCAGCCCTTCGCTAGGTGCCTAGCAGCCCTTCGCTAGGTCTTTAGGTTTCGATACCTAGCAGCCCTTCGCTAGGTGCCTAGCAGCCCTTCGCTAGGACTTCGGGTTACGATACCTAGGTTAACTAGGACATTTCCTCAACTTAGGTTACTTCTTTCTTGCTCGCCTTTGTCTGTTTAGCGTATCACTGACTTAAGTGTATTGTCAAACATTAAAACACTTAAAGAGGAACATCATTGATGCAACTTGCACCAACAAGGACATTGACATTAATTGACATCCTAGGTGAATGATCAAAGTTTATAATGTCTAGTTAGAAATGCATGAACCTCTTAGTTCAGGGAGAACATGACTATTACATCTCACAAACACTATAAGTTGGCTTGTATGTGTTGGAGACACATTAGATATAAGTGAGATGTACGAAGATGAACAAAACTCAAGATGTTAATTAAGTGCATCTTATTTAGTTTTAGGTTCATCAAAGCATGGAATTAAGTCAACTCTAATCATTAAGAAAATAAATGTGCAAATCGTGTGCATTTAGCTCAAAGAACATGGTTGAAAATTGTTTTGAAAATTATTTCAAAACTATTTTGGAAAATATTGGTGAAAACTATCTTTTGATAGAACTCATCATTGATAAAATGGATACAAAATGAAGTGAAACATTGATGTTTTTCAAGGTTTCCAATTCATATCAATCTTTGAAAATGGGTTATATTTTCATAGAAAATTATTTTTCTATAATAGTATATGTCATAAATAATATCTACATGAAATTTTATGATTTTTTAAATTTTGTAGAATTATTTATGAGTTTCTGAAATTCGGATTTGAATTTGTTTTCAGAAACTCCCAATCGATCAGGTGATCGATTAGGACATACACCAATCGATTGATGAAGATTTTTCACGAGCACAGAAGCTGTGTAATCGATCGATTGATCGATTAAGGGTAGCTGTAATCGATCACTGGATTGATTAAGGCATGGTTCAATAGATTGGGTCCCAACACTAATCGATTGGCACAACTGAAACTGTCTGATTTTAATCCACTAACTCAATTTTGAGCAACCTAACAATTGCTAACCTTTTGAAATACTTTTATAAGTATATTTGGGTGAATTTCATGATGAAATTAAAAGGGGAGATGATTTTGGTGAAAAATATAGGACTAAGAAGAGATTTTGATTCAAGTTATGAAATTTGAAACCTCATAACTTCGCTTTGAGATTTTCTAAAGGTTTAGGGACTCAAAAATCATTGTTGGTGTAATGATAGAGGTTTAGAGCATATTTTGAGGGGTGGTGTTCCTTAAAATCATGTGTTTTATTTTTTTAGGATATTGAGAAGATGAAGATTGAGAATCTTCATCGTGATGAATGCTCAAGGTTGAGCATGCTCAAGATTGGGACATTCATTGGATGCCTTTGACCTTATTGACTCTCGGGGAGAGTTTTTGATGTGTGTCAAAGGGGGAGAAAATATAGGCGAATGTGGATTACCTTAACTCAAACATATTGTCAAACATCAAAAAGAGGGAGATTGTTGGTGCAATCTTCGTTAAGTCAGGGTTTACCTAGTTTGACTAGGTTCGAGTGAGCTTGAGTTTCGATGTTTGACAATGATGATTGAACATTGTATGAGTTAAGTGGGTCAAGGTTAATTGGAGACATAACCGGTGAAGTCCAGGTGGATCGGGGAGATCCCATGCTGGCACGGAAAAAGTTCTAGTGGGACTAGGCACACCAAGGGGACTAGGTGAAGTTCAGGTGGATCGGAGAGATCCCACGCTGGCACGGGAAAAGTCCTAGTGGGACTAGACACACCTAGTGAAACTAGGTGAAGTCTAGGTGGATCGGGGAGATCGCTCACTCGCACTAACACACCTAGTGGGACTAAGTGAAGTCCAGCTAAAGGAGAGATCACACGCTAGCACGAGAAAAGTTCTAGTGGGACTAGGCACACCTAGTGGGACTAGGTGAAGTCTAGGTAGATCGGGAGATCCACACTGGCAAAGAAAAATCCTAGTTGGGAACTAGGCAAGGAAAAGTCCAAGTCGGTCAAAGAGTTGATTGGACACTTAGTGAGGAAGTTCTAACAGGTCACAGTTGACCGGGATTAGGCAATGAAACTCTAGACTTATGCACACAAGTTAGGGTTGGGTTAATCGATTGGCGCTAGGTTTCTTGTGAAACAGAAAGGCCCTTAATCGATTGGGTGATCGATTAAGGGGCCTGCCAATCGATTGGGAGATCGATTGGGTGATCGATTAAGGGGTCTACCAATCAATTGGGTTATCGATTGGTACAGGGTTATCGCGAGAATAGAAGCATGTTGAATCGATTGGGTAATCAATTCAACATCCTCTTAATCGATTGGGCAATCAATTAAGGAGGAACATAATCGATTACCTAATCGATTATGGTTGTATTGCGCGAGAGCACAGAAAGGTGTTGAATCGATTCAATAATCAATTGAAATCTTCTTGATGATTGGCTAATCGATTAAGCTTAAAAAACTAGTCGTTGAGCGGCTAGATCTGACGTGGCAATCGATTGAGTAATCAATTAGGGAAACCCTAGGTCGCGGGTATATAAGGTTTTCACGTAGGTTTGAAGCGCAGTTCTTCGCATCTCTTCCTCTTCATCCATCGCTATTTCAAGAGAAGTCTTGGAGCATAGTGTTATTACATTTCCAAGGTTCTAGAGGCGATTCTAAGCTAGAAAAAAGCAAGAAAAGCAAAGAGAGCTCATTTTTGTAAATCTTGTAAGCTTTCTTTTGTATTTGTTTGTTTTCGATTGTATTTCTTCTTGTAAGCTTGTACGAGGCTTCTCCGCCTCAATAAAGGAGATCTTTCATAGTGTATGAGAGAGTGAGGAAGAGCGGATCCTTTGATTAGTCACCTCAAGGAGGTGGATACCAAGTAAATTAAACAAAGGTGTTAGCGCTTGCTCAAGTTTTCGCTGCGATACATCTTCTCTGAGCAAAGATCGGAGCTAATTACCCCCTCTAGTTCGCCTACTAGTCGTAACAGTTTTCACACAGATTGAAGTGGTCCAAGGCTTAAAATCTCGACCTGTGCCGAGGTTTTGGTCTTAGACCGGAACGATACGGTTTCAGTATCGTATCGTACTGTGCCGATATGGTTTCCATATATATATATATATATATATATATATATATATATATATATATATAATATGTAACTTGATAGTGTATTTTTTCAAAACATCTGAAATAAAGAATAGGTAATCTAAAATATTTCCTAGACATAAATATCATTCATATCAATAAAAATATGTTTTATATGTATAAAAATGTGTTTCATATGTATAAAAATGTGTTTCATATGCTTAGGAACTAAGAATTTAAATAGTAGAGAGCTAAATATCCAAATCTTGTTGGTAAGATAAAAACAATTATTGTCTATATAATTTATATAACATTATTTATATTTAATAATTATATAATTTATTTATTTATTTAATTAATATATGATTATATTTTATAAATATTCTAAATAATATATATTAAATATTATATATATATATTGAATTCTAAAATCAAATTTATTTAGAAATTTTATATATTTTTAAAACTTTTTTAACAATTATTTTTTTAGAATTATTTATAAAATTTTAAAATTATTCATAACTTTTAAAAAATTTTAAAATATTTTAAAATTTTCTTTTTTAATTTATAAAAATGATTTAAAGTTTGTTTTTAAAATTATTTAAAATTAGATAACTATATTTATATAAATGATCTTTTTTTACTTTAATATTTTTATATATTTTTTAACAAAAAATAATAAAATAATTATATTATATATATTATAATTATATTAATTAATAACAGTTTATTTAATTAATTATTAATTTATATAATATATAATTATAATTTATATAATAATTAATTATAAATTAGAAAATTATATATAATATAATGATTTTTAGAAAAACATTTAATAAATCTTAACTTTTCCTCACCCATTCATCCGCGACGCCTCGTCCACCTCACCATTGCTCGCCGTCGCCTATCCATCGCCTTGCTGCCGCCTCTCTATAAGTACCCCAGGTTAGTTTTGATGTAGACAATAGATTTATGTTAGGTTTTGGTATTTTTAATCCCTCTGTCTAAGTGTACAGGAACTTAGGAGCGGAGGAAGTCGAACGTAAGACGCAGTGGACGAGAAGGATTGTACGGGGAAGTGAGCCAACGAGCTTGGTGCATCCGAGGGGCGCGAAAGCTGTGGAAGAGTACATTAGTGGAGCGAGAAGGATGTGCGCGAGGGATAAGAAGCCGAAAGAAAGGATGCTCGAGGGGTGAAATGCCGAAGTTGGGTTTGAGTGAGCCTAACTCCGGTTAGCCAGAAATCACCCAAGAAGACCAAAAATCATGCTGGAGATTAGTCAGTAGTTGCTGACCTAAACCGGTCTCAGGCACCCGAGCACTCGGGCGTCCTTGTGCATACAGGCGCTTAAGAGGTTGTTTTATCAACAAAGCTAGTCGTTTGCGATCGTTGTGCTATGGATAACTCTCAGGCCACGTGGCAGGCACCCTGGAGCACTCAGGCGCCCTAGTACTACCACGTCAGCAAACGGATATGTTTGTCCGGGGCTATAAATAGGCCTCTAGAGCTCAGTTTTAATTCACTCATTCATCTCAAGCATTAGCAAATAAGTTCTGTATGTTTTTCATTTCTTTTCAGAGCTTTTTCTTGTGTAAGAGACTTCTCCGTCCGAAGGAATATATTCAGGAGATACGAGCTATATTCTGCCTTGGCTTAGCAACCTCCCTGGTTGAAAACCAAGTAAAATTCTAACGACCTCTTTCTTTTACGTTTGCTATATTTTTAATGTTATTTATTATTTGTGTTAACTAACAAACATCTTTGTGTAAGACAAAACAAAAGATAGAGTTTTCTATTTTTTTTTTGAGAAATTCACCCCTTCTTTCCGACCTTCGATCACCGTCAATTAGTATCAGAGCATGGATGCTCCAGAAGGGTTAACCGCCGTTTGAAGCAATCTACAAAATGGTCGAACCAGTCATCTACCCGCCAATGTTCGAGGGGGAGTTTGTGAATTGAAAACGCAAGATTTATGTATTTTTCAAAATAGATTTCGATTTATTGTTAATCATGAAAAACGGCTTTGCAGTTCCCAAAGACGCCGATAACAAACCCAAAGACGAATGCCTTCGGACAAAGAAGGAACAGACAGACTTCGTAGCAAACGGGAAAGCAAAATTTCTTCTGCTAACTGTTCTACCATCACAAGAAGTCAATCGAATCGGGACCTACGCATCAACAAAAGACCACTGAGAAAAATTCTTGGAGTTGCACGAAGGAACCTCAGAAGCAAAGTTGCCATGATGAGACATCCTTTGAAACCAACTCACCAACCTCTAGAAAGAAGAAGGAGGGACGGTGGCGCAGCTGCACACGAAGATAAAAGAATTGATCACCAGACTCACGAATCTCGGAGAAATGATAACTAACTGAGATGCTCAAAGGTATGTGTTAAATGCATTTCCAAGAACCTCGAAGTGGACGTATATAATAGATACTTATTATATCTCCCAGAACTTAGAGGTAAGTACTCTAAAAAACTTATTTTGTACTTTAGAACTTCATGAGTCTCGATGTGCAAGAAATGTAAGAGAAATGAAAGAAAACAGACAACATCGAACTAAGCACGAGAAGGATACAACACGAAGAGGAGTCTTTAGAAAATGATGAATACACAGCGTATATGGTAAGAAAGTTGTCTAAATATTTTAAAACTAAAAAATTTAATAAGGTGCAGAGTAAGAAGCAAAGGAAAATCTACTGCTACAACTACAACGAAGAAGGACATGAGAAGGAAAACTTCCCTAAAGGGAAGAACAAAGGAAAAGAGGCACCAAAGGCAAAAACTCACAACCTAAAGGCAACATGGGACGAACATCATCGGAAGACTCAGATATCAAGGTGTTGATGCAGTCTGACCTTGATTGTTGTTTTGGTGTTGACACTGATTTAAGTTATGATTTGAGTTTAGTCCTAACCTAGAGGGTTAGGTGGGAAAAAGTCCTATCTTGGAGGGCTAGGTGTGAAATCTCGGTGAGTGAAGCCGGGTCTTGGTGAGTGAAGCCAGGTAATGGAAATCCCGTTGAGTGAAGCCGGGTCCTGGTGAGTGAAGCCAGGTGATGGAAATCCCGGTGAGTGAAGCCGGGTCCTGGTGAGTGAAGCCAGGTGATGGAAATCCCGATGAGTGAAGTCGGGTCCTGGTGAGTGAAGCCAGGTGATTGAAACCCTAGTGAGTGAAGCTAGGTTGAAATCCTGGTGAGTGAAGCCGGGTCCCGGTGAGTGAAGCCGGGTGACCGAAATCCTGGTGAGTGAAGCCAGGTCCTAGCTTGGAGGGCTAGGTTGAAGTCCCAGTGAGTGAAGCTGGGCATGGCACGAGTCAGAGAAGGGCTGGAGGCTTGTTCTCGTGACTTAGAGTGCATTTGGGCTTGCCTGGATCGGCCTGGTGACCGATCAGGGAAGTTGGCACGGTGCTCCTTCGTGGATCGGTCTAGTGACCGATCCAGCGATGACTGATCGGTCTGGTGACCGATCAGGGAGTATGCGTTTCACTCACTGCACAGCTCTTGATCGGTTTGGTGACCGATCAGGGAGCAAACAGTGAGTTGAGTTCCCCCGCTGATCAGCTCCTGAACGGTCTGGTGACCGATCCACGACTTAGGATTTGATTTCTACAGTTACTATTCATTCAGTCGTGGACCGATCAGGCTTGAGCCTGATTGGACAGGGAGCTACCTGATCGGTCTGGTGACCGATCAGGCTGGAGCCTGATTGGTCTGGGGACCGATCTGGAGTGTGCAGCAGACTGCTGGATAGGTCTGGGGACCAATCAAGAGTGTGCAGAAGACTGCTGGATCGGTCTAGTGACCGATCAGGGTCATTCCTGATCGGTCTGGTGACCGATCAGGAGGAGAACTTTAATTCAAATACGCTGTCAGAAGCTCTGATCATGACTGTTTTCTCTGCCGATTCTCTGATACATTGCTGATTATGTTTGATATGAGTTGCTAAGCTTCTATTGGAGTGTGCAGGCTTTACAGGGATGATTCAAACATTGGAGGAGAGTCAATGGGAGGCTTTCCTTGGAGCAGGTTTGGCTGTTTCCTTGTTTCAGGTCTCAACGGCGTCTGGAGAGCAGCTGGCAACTGACGGAGGCTCAGCTGGAGAGGGTCTTCAGTGGACTGAGTGCTCAGGGAGTCAGGGGGTCAGGCTGTGGCTTCAGTGGATGCTGATGGAGAGCCTGGTGATGGGAGCAGAGGCTTAAGACGAGGCTGGAAGCAGAGGAGCGACAACATGGAAGACAGAAAAATGAGTGAAGTTTTTGCTGTGGGGTTGTGCTCTCTGTTGCTTTGTGCTTGAGCGATCTTGTTGCATTCCTGTGAGATCTTTGTGAGTGTTTCTTCTTGTGTGGTCTCTTGTACTCATGTTCAATCATCTGTGAGATCTGTGGAGAGGTTTCTCCACCGAGAAGGAGACTCTATCTTATCTGGTGTTCACCGGGGCTTGATCTGCCGACGATCAAGGGATCGACCACCTTACGGGCACGCCAAGGAGTAGGGGCAAGTTATCCCCGAACCTTGTATATCGAGGTGTTAGCGTCGGTTTGCTTTCCTTTGCTTTGGGTTGTTGTTTTTAGTTTTCTGTTTCTGCATTTGCTTCCGCTGCCTAACTCTGATGTGCAGAAAGTTTGCAAAAGCCTCAAAAGTTTTGTGTCCGACTAGATTCACCCCCCCCCCTCTCTAACCATCCAAGTTCCAACAAGTGGTATCAGAGCTTGGGGCTCTACTTCAACAGCTTAACATCCGAGGGCTAACAAAGATGGCCATGGGAAGAGAAGGGTTTAGCACCAGCCGACCTCCATTCTTCGACGACAGTGATTTCCAATATTGGAGGTCAAGGATGGAGTTTTATTTGAAGACAAACATGAGCATGTGGTTCTCAGTGAAGGAGGGTTTCTCTCCTCCAAAGGATATTGAGGGAAAAGATCTTGACTTCTCCATGTGGTCGGCTGAGCAAATCAAAAGGGGGGAATCTAATGCCAAAGCTGTTGTCACCTTGCAATGTGGGATGAACAAAGAGCAACTCATCAAGGTTGATCCCTTCACAAGTGCAAAGGACCTATGGAGCAAGCTCATCGAACTCCATGAGGGCACCCGGGACTCAAGAATAGCCAAGAAGGACCTCCTTCTTAGCCAACTTCAAAACCTTTCCATGGAAGAAAATGAAAAGGTAAGTGAACTCCATGGTAGATTCAAAGAGGTATTGAATGACCTCTATTCCATCAATGAAAAGGTAGAAAACCGGGATCTAGTAAGGTTTGTTCTAAAAGCTTTTCCAAGGAACGCTTTGTGGTAATTCATGGTGGATGCTGTTGGTGAGAGCCCTAGAGCCGATCATGTAATGATTGTATGGACTAATTTGTATCATATTCCTATGTATAAATAAAGGCATATTTTATGGTTATTATACTTACGTGTATTTGTGTCAATTAGCTAAGTATAATAATGTCCTTGAGTAGAAGGTTCTTATCTATATCAATCGATTGGTTGAATCGATAGTGAGATGATATAGAGAACACTACTCTAAATAATTCCTAGTCGAGTATTAACATTCAGGGACAATGTTAATACGTAGAGACTAGCATGTGAGTCAACATGATGACTTGATCTCACAAGTCATGGATATAGAGATATCAAGTTGACACATGGGTATGCATTGGAGAATGTATACTGAATGACCCGCCATGAGAAAGTATCATGGATCGTTATATGAGTGTCATATACTTTCTCATGTGGCTATTAGTATGACTATTAGTCCTTGGACCTGAAGTCACCATGGATTCCTACATAAGGAGTTACGTACTTTGGCTTCGTCAAACGTCACCCGTAAATGGGTGGACTATAAAGGCGATTACTGGGTATGTAACAAATTATGGAGAGGGATGTGAGTGATGTAGATGGGATCTATCCCTCCTATATGACGGGAGCGATATCGTATTCTTGATAGAGTTAGACCACAAAGTGCATGGCCATGCCCAAGTGAGTCAATATGAGATATTGAGCTCATTTGATTAATGTGTGTCTACTTGGAGTTCAAGGTATAGATTGACTCGAGGATGACACGGTCTATGCCTCAATTGAGTCAATCTTGATATCAAGGATAGAGGGACATTATCATATATTGTGAGAGTCACAATTATTAGTCACAAGGTGATGTTGGATCTCAACATTCTTGTAACTTGGGTAGCAATGATGTGTTGCTAGATACCGCTCATTGCTTATGTTTCTAAGAGGTTAGAAGCATTGCCAACGTTACAAGAACCTATAGGGTCACACGCAAAGAACAAATAGATGGAGAAAAATTGAAGTCAAGTTTGACTTGGCTAAATATGGAAAGTCCATAATAGGCAAGTTTGACTTGACCTAAATCCAAATCAAGTTTGACTTGACTTGGTTCCACTTCAAGTTAGACTTGACATGGGAGAAGAAATGGAGTCAAGTTTGACTTGACTATTTATGGAAAGTCCATAAAAGGCAAGTTTGACTTGACCAAAACCCACCTCACCTTTGTTTGACCGAGTGATGACTTGGTTTCCCCCCCATTTGAATTTCGAATTCAAATTGAAAGGGGATATGGAAGGCCACCTAATGGCAATTAGTAGCCATTATGGCCGGCCACTTAATGGCCATTAATGGCCATTAAGTGGCCGGCCACAAGAGAGAACAAAAAGGGGTTTTGTTCCCTTTTTGTGTGTGGCTTTTCATTTTTCTCTTTTTGAGTTTTGGTGGATTTTTCTTCTTCCTCTCCTCCTCTTGGCCGAAAACACAGAGGGTGCTAGCACACCTAAGTTTTCGATCCATCTATCTGTTCGCGTGGATACGTATAGAGGAGTGTCTACTTTGATACTCTACGAGATCCGGCGGCCTCTTGGACAAGCGGGAAAGCGAAGGGCTACGCGTCAAGGGTAATGACCTTATCATGTAGATCTAGTGTAGATTTAGATATTAAACCCGTACTCGTATTTGTTTTATAAGTTCGCACGGATCCGTGGCCGAGATTCTGGGGTTTCCGCAACGCAAAAAGCGGTTTTTGCGGCCTAGAATTTCCAACAGTGGTATCAGAGCCACGTGCGAACCTTGTACGAGTTTAAATTTGTTTTTTTTTGTATTAGATACAAAATGTAAAGACAAATAATATTCTGTGATTTTTCGAAATTTATAGAATTTATGGGTATTTTTCTCATGAAGTCGAAGCAACAGGTGTTCGGACACTTGTAGGCTTCACCGATCGAGAAAAACTTTCCGAAACGGAAAGATCTCGCTATAATCTTTCGGGACAGCGGCTTAAGTTGCTGTAAGGTGGTTTTGGGACACTCGTGAAATTTATTTCGCGAGTAGGGGTGCTGCCCCTAACCCCGCAAGGGACATTGTCCCGCAATCGTGCCCGAAAATCGTGTAGCGGGACCGTTACGGAAGTGTAACTCATAATATTGTAAAATTGTCGAAAAAATTATAGAAATTTATTTAAAATACATAATTTGGAATTATGTATGAATTTGTGATGATCATGGCCCAATAAAAACCCAATATGATTGGAATGTGTTGTAATTCATATTACGGTCTGCGTACCGTTTTTGTGATTGTGCGTGTTGTATAGTGTATGCGACCTGCGAGTCGGCTTCTTTTATTTTATTTCTGTACTTTCTTATTTTGTAATGTACAAAATGAAGACGGTGGGCGGTTCATCCGAAGACGGAGTTATGGAGGGAGCCGACGACACGTGGCGGTCAAAGGAGAAGCTTGGAGAAGCGAAACCCTAGGTTGACCGTCCGATCTTCTCATTGGCTTGAGAAGATCGTAGTAGGGCCATGATCCAATCACAAATTAAATTATTTTATTATTTGCTTGTATGTGATGCATGCTAGAGTAAAATAATTAGAGCCTTGTGTATATGATACACCCTCTCTCTTGCGATTAGATTCGATCTAATTCAAATCAACTCATTCTCGAAATGCCTAACAAGTTTTGATACCTATCACTACCTCGATCATTTGTTGTTGTTGAATCTGCCAAAGCAGAGCAACACATTTAATCTTGGTAGGGTACGGAGGGACAATCTTGGTCCCGCCTATCACGGCTTGGGTGAGAACAAACTCAATCAGATTGAGTGAAACTAGTTAACTCGGTCGGATCGAGTCCAACTATAGGCATATTCCAATCGTTGGAAAGGTAGGATAAAAATCGCATTTATATTAAAACTTGGGCGATTTAGCCAAAGCTAACTCAAGTTTTTATGTAAATGTAAATTTTAATCCTATAAACAAGAGTTGCATAGAGATGTAATCGGTAAATTGTTACCTACCGATCGTACTAAGTCTTGGGCGATTTAGCCAAAGCTAACTCAAGGCTTAGTATGATATGGATCTTGTCCCACTATATTATAGTTAAATTAGATAGAATCTTGTAGCGTGGTTTGACCACGTCTATAAACTTCATGTTCAAGTGATGGTATGCATACCTGCCTTGGAATTTTAATACAAACATGTTTTGACATCCAAGTTCATGCTTAGAGCATACTTATCATGCCTTGACATAAATCTGTTCTTGAAAACTCAAGATCATGCCAAGAACATGTTTAGAACATAATTGATCAGTCAACCTAGTAATGGTATATTAATCCATGGAAATTCTTAATCCTTGATATGAAATGAAGCTTAGTTAAGAGACCCAAATTAGATTGCTTGTTTTGATTAAATGATTTATGGTTAATGGAACTCATTTAGGGAGTAAATCTGATTGTTTTAGGGATTAGAGTAATTAAGAGTTGAAAGGAACTTGTTTCTGAAACTGATCAGTTTCAGAAACCATTCTGTATCATCCCTGATCGGTCCACCGACCGATCAGGGGTGCTTCTGATCAGTCTGGTGATCGATCAGACCAACTCTGATCAAGGAACTCCCAGATCGTTCCAAATTGATCCAAAACCTCCTCAAACCAAACTCTTCTCATCGAATTGTATCAGTTTAATGATCATACTCCTAACAAATCTGATACAAACCAATTACAATTGAAACATATTTGATCCACCATTGGTACAATCCTGGTACTAAGGAAGTACAAATTTGTTCAAGGGGTACTTGAAACAAAACCTAAATACTGATTTGATACAAACCTATGTTGGAATGTTCAAATTCATAAGAAAGGGTTTGTTTGAGTCATGACTCTTGTTCTTAATGTCATGTTTCAGAAATTCTTCTGAAATATCGAATATTGATAGAGTCTACTTCACTATTACGGAATGCAAATTGTCAATGTAGTCTGATCAGAAACGTATCAGAGGTTCAGAAATTTTTCTGAAATCTGATCGCTCCCCAGACTAATCAAAATATTTCTGTATCCAGTAATCAACGAACCTGATCGGTCACGGAGACCAATCAGGACTATATATCAGATACAAATGCATTCCTTACTTGTCATATAAAACATATACATACTTGACCATGATATTATTTGGTATATGTTTTCATATGCAATTCAAAAATCTACACTTATTATCGTATGATGCATATACATTGTTGTCATGAGACATTTATGGTATATGCCTCTCATATTCAATTCAAAAATTTACACCTTGATTATTTTGGGTTTGGGGAGAGACCCGTGTTTTTAGGGGGAGGTATGTTTAAACTTAATAACCATACCCTTTTCGATGTTTGACAAAGGGGGAGAAAATGGTTGATTAAGTTTAGGGTTATTGTAGGGGGAGGATCTTGATTCCCTTACAATAATTGAACTACCTTCAATTGGTCATTAATGTCTAAACTTAAATCGGGTTATCAAACAACAAAAAGGGAGAGATTGTAGATGCAGTCTGACCTTGATTGTTATTTTGGTGTTGACACCGATTTAAGTTATGATTTGAGTTTGGTCCTAACCTAGAGGGTTAGGTGGGAAAAAGTCCTAGCTTGGAGGGCTAGGTGTGAAATCCCTATGAGTGAAGCCGGGTCCTGGTGAGTGAAGCCAGGTGATGGAAATCTCGGTGAGTGAAGCGGGGTCCTGGTGAGTGAAGCCAGGTGATGGAAATCCCGGTGAGTGAAGCCGGGTCTTGGTGAGTGAAGCCAGGTGATGGAAATCTCGGTGAGTGAAGCCGGGTCCTAGTGAGTGAAGCCAGGTGATGAAAATCCCGGTGAGTGAAGTCGGGTCCTGGTGAGTGAAGCCAGGTGATGGAAATCCCGGTGAGTGAAGCCGGGTCCTGGTGAGTGAAGTCAGGTGATTGAAATCCTGGTGAGTGAAGCTAGGTTGAAATCCTGGTGAGTGAAGCCGGGTCCCGGTGAGTGAAGCCGGGTGACCGAAACCCTGGTGAGTGAAGCCAGGTCCTAGCTTGGAGGGCTAGGTTGAAAACCCAGTGAGTGAAGCTGGGCATGACACGAGTCAGAGAAGGGCTGGAGGCTTGTTCTCGTGACTTAGAATGCATTTGGGCTTGCCTGGATCGGTCTGGTGACCGATCAGGGAAGTTGGCACGGTGCTCCTTCGTGGATCGGTCTGGTGACCGATCCAGCGATGATTGATCAGTCTGGTGACCGATCAGGGAGTATGCGTTTCACTCACTGCACAGCTCCTGATCGGTCTGGTGACCGATTAGGGAGCAAACAGTGAGTTGAGTTCCCCCGCTGATTAGCTCTTGAATGGTCTGGTGACCGATCCACGACTTAGGATTTGATTTATGCAGTTACTGTTCATTCAGTTGTGGACCGATCAGGCTTGAGCCTGATCGGACAGGGAGCTACTTGATCGGTCTGGTGACCGATCAGGCTGGAGCCTGATTGGTTTGGAGACCGATCTGGAGTGTGCAGCAGACTGCTGGATAGGTCTGGGGACCAATCAGGAGTGTGCAGAAGACTACTGGATCGGTCTGGTGACCGATCAGGGTCCTTCCTGATCGATCTGGTGACCGATCAGGAGCAGAACTTTAATTCAAATACACTGTCAGAAGCTCTGATCGTGACTGTTTTCTCTGCCGATTCTCTAATACATTGCTGATTATGTTTGATATGAGTTGCTAAGCTTCTATTGGAGTGTGCAGGCTTTATAGGGATGATTCAAACATTGGAGGAGAGTCAATAGGAGGCTTTCCTTGGAGCAGGTTTGGCTGTTTCCTTGTTTCAGGTCTCAACGGCGTCTGGAGAGCAGCTGGCAACTGACGGAGGCTCAGCTGGAGAGGGTCTTCAGTGGACTAAGTGCTCAGGGAGTCAGGGGGTCAGGCTGTGGCTTCAGTGGATGCTAATGGAGAGCCTGGTGATGGGAGCAGATGCTTAAGATGAGGCTGGAAGCAGAGGAGCGACAACAAGGAAGACAGAAAAACTAGTGAAGTTTTTGCTGTGGGGTTGTGCTCTCTGTTGCTTTGTTCTTGAGCGATCTTGTTGCATTCCTGTGAGATCTTTGTGAGTGTTCCTTCTTGTGTGATCTCTTGTACTCAAGTTCAATCATCTGTGAGATCTGTGGAGAGGTTTCTCCACCGAGAAGGAGGCTCTATCTTATCTGGTGTTCACCGGGGCTTGATCTGCCGACGATCAAGGGATCACCCACCTTACGGGCACGCCAAGGAGTAGGGGCAAGTTATCCCCGAACCTTGTATATCGAGGTGTTAGCGTCGGTTTGCTTTCCTTTGCTTTGGGTTGTTGTTTTTAGTTTTCTGTTTCTGCATTTGCTTCCGCTACCTAACTCTGATGTGCAGAAAGTTTGCAAAAGCCTCAAAAGTTTTGTGTCCGACTAGATTCACCCCCCCCCTCTCTAGCCATCCAAGTTCCAACACAAGGAACACGCTGGACTTGCTATGATGACTTCATACTAAGAAGATGATAGCATCGATGAAGGGGGAGCCACGTCAGAAGACAGCAGCGACGAAGGGGGAGCTTCAAATTTCAAAAAGGATATGGTAAGTGAGGTATGTCTTCTACCTCCTGCCCAGCTATATTCTGGTATTAAACAAATGATAAAATCCATGTGTAAACTAAAAAATAAAAATGTAGAATTAAAAAGAAAATTATCTTCATCATGCCTATTGGAAATGTATGATATGTTAAAATGTGAAAATGAAAATTTGAAATTTCAAATTGAGAAATTGCAAAATAAATATGCATGTTCAAACTGTTCTAGAAATTTAAAAATTAGATATTATGGTAAACTTAATTGTTATTTTAGATTTTACAGGGGCTAAATTATAAAAATTCCTAAATCATATATTCCATCTATGTTTCTGATAAATCCTATTGGTAAAAATTTATATTGGATTCCTAAATACGTCTTAAATTGATAGTTTTTTTGAAATAGAGATTAAAATTATTTTAGTAATTAATGTCTTATCTTGTTAAATATGTTTTTGATAACTGTAATTCTTTTTAATGTTTGCTTTGTTCCATCTATAGATTTTTTTTTTACAAATAAAAATTTAACATGATTTTCTGTTTGAAAATGTTTTCAAGTTTCAAAAATTTAGAAAATTATTTTTACATTAACAATTTTTTTTTATGGAAATAATGTTGGTGCAAAGAGCATCAATCATGAACAGTCAACCTCTAGTGTTTCGATGTTTGACAATATACTAAGGTCGAGTTAAAGTGATCAAGGGTAAAGTCAAACAGGTCCTGATGGTAGGATAAACCCAGGTTTGATCAGTTTGACAAAGGGTTAGCCGAACAGGATCTTATGTTTGGCAGTAACAATATACTAAGGTCGAGTCAAAGTGATCAAGGGTTAAACCAAACAGGACCTTATGTTTGGTAGGGTAAACCTAGGTTTGATCAGTTTGAAAAAGGGTTAAGCCAAACAAGATTTGATGTTTGGCAGAGTAAATAGAACTTAGGGTTGGTTAGTTGACCAAGGGATTACCAAACTGGACTTGAGGTTTGGGATTATACTTACCTAAAGGTTGGAAGAAGTCTAGTCAAGATTAAGATGACTAGCAAAGCAATCCTGGTGAGTAAAGCTGGGTCATTGTGAGTAAAGCTAGGTGGAAGAAATCCTAGTGAGTGAAGCTGGGTCCTAGTGAGTGAAGCTAGGTGGAAGAAATTTTGGTGAGTGAAGTTGGGTCCTAGTGAGTGAAGCTAGGTGGACGAAGTCCTGGTGAGTGAAGCTGGGCAAGAAGACTTGGTCCGGGGGACTGAGCACGAAGTCCTGATCGGGGATCAAGCAACGGAGTTTTAGCTGTGCGAGGACTACCGACAGAAGTAGAGACGGGCCTAGGTTAGACATCTCGAGATCCGGGAGTCTTGGAGGCCGAGCACGAAGTCTTGGTCTGGGGGACCAAGCAAAAGACTTAGCCGAGCAGGGTTCGCGGACAGAAGTAGAGAGGATGTCTTGAGATCTGGGTTCTCAGAGACTGAGTAAAAGTCCAACTGGAGGTCCCGGTTGGCAAAGGTAACTTCTCCAGGGTGGAGTAGGTGAGGATGCATTCCTCGGGAAAGGGAACAGTAGGCGTCGGTTCAACCTAAGATTTCAGTTGAAATCCAAAGTCAGAACCAATCAATTAAGGCTTAAGATTATGTGTTTTGTTTGTGTGTTTTGTTGTCTTGCATGTACCTGGAGTTGGAGGCAAGATAGAAGAGCAAAACACAAAACAAACAAGGAAGCTGGGAAAAGGGTTCCCAGGTGCTTGAAGCTTCCCAGGCGCCTGAGTGCTCCTAGGCGTCTGGGAAGGGAATTTTATCCCTGCGCTAATTTAGCTGCTATGGATCACTTTTGACCATTATGAGACACCCCAGAAGCTTATCAGGCGCCCCAGATCCTAGTATAAAAAGGGGCTCGACCCCTCACTTCAGGATATCAAGTTTTCCATCTTCTCATACATTCTGTGCAAAGCAAAAGTGCTCAGATGAAGTTCTGCGATCAAGGAGGCTCTAGGAGGAAGTGTGCGACGCTTCGGAGTTCCAGATTGGTCAAGATCGTCGACTTGTTTGGTTTGCTTTTAGTTTACAAATTGTATTTCAATTCATCTATTTTGTATTTATAAATCAAACTATAAGACGGGTTTTCTCCGCCTTCGGAAATTCTGGAAAGGAGACCACTAGTGGACTCACGCCGAGTACATTGACCTTGGATGTACTGACCCTGGGGGGTTGGGAACCAAGTAAATAAATCCCGCTTGTCTGCTGTATTTTATTGTCTTTATTTTATATTCCACTGCGTACTAACACTTTGATAGAAAGACGTACGATTGAACGGATGATAAAGTTCGAAGAAAAAGTTCGAGTCGATATTCACCCTCCCCCCTCTATCGACCTACACCGATCCCACAAATAATTGTTTAAAATTCTAATTTTTATAAAAACTTGATAAATTTTCAAATAAAAATAAATTTTTGAAATTTATTTTCAAAATTAGACTTAATATTTAAAAAAAATTTAAAGTAAATTTTGAAAACATAGATTTTCTAGACACTATTTATTGTGTTAAAATTTTAATATTTTTCTCTTAATCTTTTAAGTTCTTTTTTATGTGATTAAAGGGGGAGAATAATAAGTTAAGGGGTTAGCTCTAATTTTTCAAATTTTTTTTAAGTGCTTACATTGTTATATATTAATTCATATTTTGTTTATGTTTGTTTCCCCTAACTTAACTTAGGTTGATGCACATCAAAAAGGGGGAGATTATAAATACCCCAGATTGATTTTGATGTGGTCAACCGATTTAAGTTAGGTTCTGGTGTTTTTAATCCCTCTATCTAAGTGTGTAGGAACTTAGGAGCGGAGGAAGTCAAGTGTAAGATGCAGTGGATGAGAAGGATTACACGGGAAAGTGAGTTGATGGGCTCGGTGCATCCGAGGCACGCAGAAGCTGTGGAAGAGTACACCGGGGGAGCGAGAAGGACGTGTGTGACGTTCGAGGGACGAGAAGCCAGAAGGACGGACACTCAAGGGGCGAAAGGTCAGAGTCGAGTTCGGGTGAGCCTAACTCCGGTTGGCCAGAAATCACCTAAGAAGACCAGAAATCATACTGGAGACTGGTCAGTAGCTGCTGACCTAAACTAGTCTCGGGCGCCCGAGCACTCAGGCGCCCCTGTGCATACAGGTGCCTGAGAGACTATTTTATCTATAAAGCTAGCCATTTGTGATCGTTGTGCTGCGGATAACTCTCAGGCCACGTGTTAGGTGCCCTGGAGCACTCGGGCACCCTAGTACTGCCACGTCAGCAAACAGATAAGTTTGTCCGGGGCTATAAATAGGATCCTAGAGCTCAGTTTCAATTCACTCATTCATCTCAAGCATTAGTAAACAAGTTCTATATAGATTTCATTTCCTTTTCTGAGCTTTTTCTTGTGTAAGAGGTTTCTTCGCCTGAAGGAGTTCATTCAGGAGATACGAGCTATATTTTGCCTTAGATTAGCAACCTCCCTGGTTGCAAACCAAGTAAAATTTCGACTGCCTCTTTCTTTTAAGTTTGTTATATTTTTAATGTTATTTATTATTTGTGTTAACTAACAAACATCTTTGTTTAAGACGAAATAAAAGATAGAGTATTCTATTTTCAGGGGCAATTCACCTCCCTCTTGTCGACCTTCGATCACCGTCACTCTCCACCTCCGTAGGACACGAGCGACAAGTCAGCCATAGCCACGGGGTTCATGTGATGAGTTCGCCGCCGCCACGGGGCTCGCGCTATGAGTCCACCTCCGTCGCAGGGCTTGCGCGACGAGTCTGCCGTCACCGCAGGGCTCGTGCAACGAGTTTATCGCCGCCGCGGGACTTGAGCTATGCCTCCTCCGTGGTCGCAAGGCTTGTACGACATCTTCGAGATCAGCCGTGGGCATTGAAACCTTTAGGGCGTAGGTGCCGATTTCGGTATGCGAGCGCAATGGTAAGTTTCACCCATTCCGCCTGGTACGAAATGACATTTGAAACATTGGAAGCAACATCTCTTCTCTTCCTTTGGTGCTAGTTCTTGAGCAAGTGTTGCTGTACTTCAAGAGACATTTCCAAGCAAAAATTAGAAGAAGAAGAAAGAAAGACCAGTAAGGATCTAAATGTATAAATCTTATTAGATTTATTTCATGTTTGCTTGAGTTCTTATTGTATCTTCTTGTAAGTTTGTATGAGGTTTCTCCACTGCCACAAAGGAGTCTTTCATAGTGGATGAAAGGGTGAGAAAAAGTGGATCCTTGGATTAGTCACCTTCAATAGGTGGATACCAAGTAAAATCCAAGAGTGTTAGTATTGCTTAAGTCTTCCACAACGGCAAATCATCAAAGAGCAAGAGAAGCTAATCTCCCCCTTCTAGCTCACCTACCAATCTTAACAAGTGGTATCAGACTGAGGTCGCTCTTTTTTAGACTAATCATCGAGAAAGCAAGATCTAGAGGAAGAAGAAAAAGTTGAAGGAACCCTTGTTAGATCGTGGTGCTTGCTAGGGGGGGGGGGGGTAAAAGGTACTTTTCTTTCACTTTCTCTACAAGAAGGTTAGCACAATACAAACACAATATATGAAAGATAAAAAATCCAATGCTAATATAGAGAATTTATTTGGTATCCACCCCGAAAGGTGACTAATCCAAGGATCCACGCACGAGCACACTCTCCACTATGAAACGTCTCCTTCAAGGTGGAGAAAACCTTTACAAGGTTGTCTTCTTCCACTTTACAAGATAGAATAGAGAGCGAGAGGAAGAACTGATCACTTTTGGCACGAACAATACTTTGGTACACTTAAGAACCGTACCTTCCTCGTGCCCAAAAGTCACCCTTTAAATAAGAGTAAAGGACAACTCCACGAGTTGTCCAGCCCGACACCAATCGACTGCCCCTGGGGCAGTCGACTGGTCTAGCCTTAATTGCTAGCCAACTGCTAGTTTTCGGGGTTACCAGTCAACTACCCCAGGGGCAGTCGCCTGGTCCAGGGTCAAAAATATTCTGTGAGTTTCTGTTCTTACTGGCAGTCGACAACCTTTCTCCTAGTCGACTGCCCAGCTTATACAATCACTCACTTTCACTCCGAAGACCCTCCTTCACGTGTGCCTTCAGGTACACTCCCTTGGCTTGCCCCTTGAAGACCTCTTCCACCGGCTATCATCCCTCGGATGCGCACACAAGTCTTCCCTTAGCTTGCCTCCATGCCACCCTTCACGTGTGCCCTTTGAAGTCCACTTCCCGGCTTGCCCTTGGAGTCCTCCTCCCTCGGCTCTCGTCCCTCGGATACGTCCTCCATGTGTGATTCTCCAAGTCCTGCAAACTCAATCACACATATCAAATAACAAGATAACACCCTAACCTTAAACATATTGACACACACACACACACACATCAAAATCATGATCTTCCCAATCATCCTTGGGTCGATTACCCCAACAATCTCCTCCTTTTTGATGTGTAACAATATGTTTAAGTTAGGGAGAAAACACTAGCCAACAATAGTAATTGAAACAACAAGACATAGTAAGAAAACAAGAGATAGCCTCCCCCTTAACCTATGCCTTCTCCATTTTTAATTTTCATAAACCAAAGTTAAGTTACAAACCTAACTTAAACCACCCATTCTCCCCCTTTCACCATCAAAACGATTACCCATAGCAATACTAACCCATGGCATTAAATGAGGGAATTCCTGATTTTTGATAATTCTCAAATTCTTGAAAATAGTTGTGCCAGTCGACTGCCCCTGGGGGCAGTCGACTGATACTCTGTCAGTTTGAATTATAGATTTCTGAGCCGAATTTCAGAAACTCCCCAAAAATTTCAGAAAATTCTAAAAATTATAAAAATTTTCAATCATGTTTCATATGATATACTCTAACAAGGAAAAATATCAGTTCATGAAAAATTCAAACATGCTTGACTTTTTGACTAAAGTTCAAATTTCTTGAAAAACACTAACTTTGTATCAAAGTTCCAACCTAGTTTTGCAATCATACATGTTCCAAGCTTATGGCAAAACAAATAAAACATAGAATGGTTTCCAAATGTTTAAAATGTCTAACCATGATCTTTGGGCAAGATGTCCATTAATTAAACACTTGCTTTCCCCATGGTTGGTCTATTTTTCATAATTTGATACATCTAATGACCCAACACTATGTCATAAGCACAAGTAAATCATTTCTATCATCCTAATGGATCAAGCACCACCTTCCTATTGTATTACCCCAAGGTCCATCCTATACTTCTACAAAACACATATCAAGGCCCCTTCTTAAGGATGTGAACTCCGCTTCAAGAAGAAGCTTGGTAAATATATTGACAAGGTTTGACTTTGACTCAACATAGTGCAAATCTATGTCACCCCTTGCCACATGATCTCTAATGAAGTGATGCTTCACTTCAATGTGTTTTGTTCTAGAATGGTGAACCGGAATTTTGGTCATGTTAATTGTACTTACATTATCACACAAGACCTTGACCATGGAGTAATGTAACTCATAATCCTCTAAGGTGTGCATGATCCAAAGTAGTTGAGACACACAACCACCCATTGCCACATATTTGGCCTCCGTTGTTGATAGGACAACACATGGTTATTTCCTACTACTCCAACTAACTAAAGATGACCCAATAAATTGACATCCTCCACTAGTACTCTTCCTATCTAGTTTACAACCCGCATAGTCCGAATCGGTGTATCCCAAAAATTTAACATTTGGAGTTCTAGGATACCAAAGCCCGACATTAAGAGTACCTTTAATATATCTTAGGATTCTCTTGACTAACACTAGATGAGACTCTTTAGCACATGATTGGTACCTTGCACACATACCTACCGCAAATAATATATCGGGTCTACTAGCGGTTAGGTACAATAAACTACCAATCATGCTCCTATATTGTTTGGAATCTATCATCTTCCCCTCAAGATCACTATCCATTTTAACATTTGTTCCTATAGGGGTAGATGCTACCTTAGCATTTTCTAGGCCAAATTTCTTAATGATTTCCCTAGCATATTTAGTTTGATACACATAACTCCCACTACAAGAAAGTTACTTTTCCGCAACGCGTTATTAACAACGCACATTAAAAGTATGCTGTTAATAGTATTATTAACAGCATGCATATTGATGTGCGTTGTTAATACCATAAATTTTTTTAAAAGAAAAAGCATCAACGGCATACATTAAAAGCAAGCTGTTAATGCTATTATTAACAGCATATTAATGTACGCTGTGAATAAATAATAACAACAACAGCATGCAAAAATTGGTACGTTGTTAATGCATCTATTTATTATATGTGATATGCTACAAATAAAATTACAAATAATTACTATTTTATTTTTTTTTATTTTTTATTTTCCTCAAATCATATAGGAGAGAATCCAATGTAAGCCTTTTTAAAAAAAAAGCTTTGTAAATTTGAAAAAACTTAATCAAAAAGTTTTAATGAGTATAGAGGTGGAATTTAAACTTTCTAGTTCAAGAGCAAGTTTGAAATATCAAATTTATTTTTTTTCTCACAGAGATAAAACTAATAATTAATCATAATTAATATTACATTCTTAATCTTTTTAAAATATACAAATGACTATAATTAAATTAAATTTTATAATTTAATTAAATATTAAATGAAAATATAAATTTAAAATAATTAGTTAATTAAATATTAAATAAAAATTATAAATTTAACTAAATTAAAAATTATAAGTTAATTCATTTATTTATTAAAATATACATAAATTAAATTAAAAACAAAATTAATTAAAATGTTAAATAAAATTATAAAAAATATTATACTATTGATATGATATTGATATATTAAAATTTAAAATTTATAAGGAGAGATTTAACTATTAAAGATGTTCTATAGATTTTTAAATTTTTAATGTGATATTTATGTGACATTAAAAATTATAAAAAAAATTAAAAAATTTAACTATTAAAGATGCCCTTAAATGGACTAAACTCCATTTAGTTTGCCACAAACTAAACTAAAATCAAAAAGAGATTTTATTTTTTCTTTTTCCTTATTTCTATTTTTTCCAAAATCCTCGCCCTACCAATATATCTGACCCGACTCCCTTCTTCCTTCCCAAAACCCTCGCGCGCGCCTCAACTCATCGATCACCCTCTTCATCGCTCGAGTTTCCACCGTCTCCTTGCCGCTTCTCATCGCTCAACCGTTCGCCTCCTCCTCAACGCCATCTTCTCCACCTCCTCCTCACAGACGCCATCTTCATCTCCTCCTCACAGATGCCATCTTCATCTCCTCCTCACAAATGCTGCCTCCTTGCTTGCTCACCTAATAGACCGTAGACTTCCGCCCCACGGTAGCTTCTCTGGGCTGCGCTAGGGCTTGATTCTAGGTGATTATTTTTTCCCCACAGTAGATTTCCTTTGCTTTCTTTTTTCCTTGTTGCTATTGTGGATTTTTTGTAGTGTTGGAGCTTCATTTGTGCAGTTGCAATATTTGATTTGATAATTTTTAATGAATTAGTCTACCAATTCTATTTTGAATTTTCAGTTTCAATTGAGTGAACTTTGGTACTTTCCAGGTTCATTGTTTGAGTGTTCTTGTATGAAAATCTTTTTGATGGCCTGTATATGGAAATTTTATGTTGGTCACGAAATCAGTTGATGTGAACATTCCTCTTTCTAAGATTTTCTGAAATTTATCCTTCTCTATCTTTTTTAGTTCTTACATTGTTTATGAGCACTTCATCAAATTTAAATGCTTCTGATTATTTAATTTGAATTCCCATGCCTTGTTTGCCTCTATAGTTTTATCTAAAATGATTTGTCAAGTAGAGTTAGGATAGGCTTCAATTTGTGTAACATTTTGTACCTATGTTCAAATGATTAAAATTGATAGGTTAACTATGATCATGATTTTGTAAAAGAACTAAATTGCCTAAATCTAAATTTTCACATATTTTTGTTAATGTTGTATTCTGAATTATATTTTGCAATTATATGCTAATTAGGATTAGCTTATTTTAATCCAAGAGAAACAAGAAATTATCATTGAAAAGATTATTCGCAATAAGTGTAAATGTGTTACTGTTATGAAAGGCCTTGAACTATTTGGTGAGTGATAGTCAAACAATATTATTTACAACTAAATTTGAGAAATGAGAAATCTGAATATATTATAGATATAAGTGTTTGCTCCATTATTTATAATTTATCAGATTTTTTTAGGTGTAAAATTGAGTGATGCAGCAAAGAAGCTGGGTAAAAAGTTTGCTATAGGAACTTCTGCTGTCAAGGTGAGCCTGTAGCCTAGCATTGTTTAGATGATGGAGGAAATGCTTTTTTACGTTGTCTAAATACTAACTTCTGGTTTATTAATTTGAGGGGCCAACAGAGAAAGAACAAATTGATGTGCAAGGAAACATTGCCTACGATTTTGTGGAATTCATTACCGAGACTTGGCTTGATGTAATGTATCATTGTAAAATTCCTCACAGAAGTCTCCATTTTGTGTACGACCATTAAATTTGCTAGAAGTTCAATTGCTAATTATTCCATGCAACTCAATTTTTGCATTAATCTTTACTCAATTATAGACGATCCTTTGCTTAGCTGATCTTGGATGTGTTCTTTCTATTAGCTAGGTGAATTGGGCATTGGAGATTATCTTGATAAATAACCTTGTAGTGTACATTTTGTTTGATTGTATACATTTTTTTAAAAATAATTATGTTGCCACAAGCCTTCCCTTTTTTTATGTCTTTTCTTGTTTATACCGCTATTGGTGCAATCTTTTTTGCTATGTTTACACTTTATAGGTTCTCAACTCTAGCATATTATATTAAGTTAGTGGCTTTGTCTTAGCTAACTAATGTTTGCAATTTATTACTTGAAAATCAGGTGCTCAATCAGGATGAGATACCTTTGCTTTATAGCTTGGTATTTGGTGATAGGGATATCAATGGTGCATAAAAAATTGGTAATGTTGATATGTTAACCAACATTTAGCTGTAACTTAGGTAACTATTTTGAAATTATATGTTTTCTAAACTACATGTTTGTTATAAAAAAATATACATGTTAGAATTAATAACTTTGTATTGTTATACAGCCAAAAGTAAAGGATGCGAGCCATGGAGATATTAGTGATAATACAAAATGTCAACTGCTTCATTGGTGTGTTGATGAAGTTATTGCAGAAGGTCAAATAACATCTACAAATCTAAAAGCAAAAGTGTATCACGTTCTTCTTAGAGGATCTTGTTGGAATGTTTGGGTTGATAGAGCTTTTTAGAGAAGGTGGGCCTAATTCGACCAAATGATGAAATATTTTTCTCAGGGATATAATAGGAAGCACATCCGCTTGGTTATCTAAATTTATAATTTTGTAAGTCTGATAGATTCTAGTGAATTAAAAGTCATATTTTTTTCTATAAGAAACAATTATATTACTAAGTGAATTTTTGATACTAGTTTGTGTTTTGTTTTACCAAGTAAATTATTATTACAAAGTGAATTATTGTCTTACTTAAGTGTGGTGTTTACAGTTGTATGTGGTTTTATAATTGTTTGAGTTTTAATTTTATAATTATGTGTATGTGGTATAATTGTATATGATATGTATGTGGTATTTTAATTTGTATGATATTTGATTGATTGTAATAATAACGTTAACCGTAGCGTGCGGTTGAACGCTGCAATTGTAATCAATCGCAGTGTGCAGTCGCGCGCTGCGATTGCAATTAACCGCAGCGCGCAGTCATGCGCTGCGAATGCTTTTAACTGCAGCGTGCGATCACGCGCTGTCAATGTTTTAGGACTTTTAACAGCTTTGAGTTGTGCAGCATGCGCTGCGCGCTGCAGATAAAGTAATTGCATGCTGCGGAAAGTCACATTTGTTGTAGTGTCCCTTCATTTGTTTGTTTAACTTGTAGCCCTAAAAAGAATGTCAACTCTCCTACAAGACTCATCTCAAACTTATTTTCCATACATTTAATAAACTCATGAAGAAATTCACTATTTATGGACCCAAAGATAATATCATCAACATATGCTTGGGCCACAAAGATGTCATTATCCTTAGATTTTAGGAAAATAATTGGATCAATTGTACCTCTCCTAAAACTCTTGGATACTAAGAATGATGAAAGCCTTTCATACCAAGCCCGGGGATCTTGTTTCAATACATACAAAACTTTTCTTAGTTTATAGACATGCCTAGGGTAATTTGGGTTCTCAAACCCGGGTGGTTGCTCTACATATACCTCTTCCTTAATGACCCCATTAAGGAATGTCGACTTTACATCCATTTGGTGAAGTGTGAAACCCATGTGAGCGGCATATGCTAATAAAATCCTAATAAACTCTAGTCTAGCTACGGGGGCACATGTCTCATCATAGTCAATGCTCTCTACTTGATTAAACCCCCTAGCTACCAACCTAGTTTTATTTCTAGTTATCTTTCCTTGATCATCTAGCTTGTTCCTAAAGATCCATCTAGTGATGGCAATGGTACAATCATTGGGCCTAGGAACTAACACCCATACTTCACTTCTTTCAAATTGATTCAACTCCTCTTGCATAACTAGGACCCAATCCACATCACCTAATGCCTCATCAATAGATTTCGGTTCTAATTGAGAAATCAAGGCAATTTGACTATTTTGTTCCCTGAAGTAAGACCTAGTCCTCACCCCTTGAGTGACATCATCCACTATTTGGTCAATGGAGTGATCTTGGTGATGCCTTAAGGGCCTAGAGGTTATAAGTTCATTAACTACATGATGTTCATCCTCTAATGCACTTCTCTCTCCCCATTGATCATTGCCCCCCAAATGTAGTTTTGAATTTCTTGGGTAAGGGGTTGACTTTCTTCTATGCCCTTATCAATAGAAGATTTCCTAGGGTAGGTACTAGTGGTCTCATCAAAATCCACATTTGAAGACTCCTCAATTACTTTAGTCCTTTTGTTATAGACTCTATATCCCCTACTAGTGGATGAATATCCAACTAAGATCCCCTCATCCGCTTTAGACTCAAACTTCCACAAATCATCCTTGGTGTTTAAAATGTAGACCTTACACCCAAAACCCCTAAAATAGTGAACTTGTGGAGTTCTCCCATTCCATAATTCAAATGAGGTTTTCTCTAAAAACCTATGAATTAAGACCCGATTTTGGATGTAACAAGCGGTATTTACCGCTTCGGCCCAAAAGTAGCTAGGAAGTGAATATGCATTAAGCATAGTCCTAGCGGCCTCTTGTAGGGCTCTATTTCTCCTTTCTACCACACAATTTTGTTGAGGGGTCCTTGGTCATGAAAATTCATGCTTGTACCCATTTTCTAAACAAAATTGTGAGAACTTTGAATTTTCAAACTCCCCACCATGGTCACTCCTAATTCGGTTGATTTTGAGGTGTTTCTCATTTTCAACCCTCTTACTAAAACCTATGAAAATTTCTAAGGTATCATCCTTATGTTTCATGAAAAATACCCAAGTAAATCTAGAAAAATCATCTACAATTACCAAACAATATTTACTCCCTACCAAGGATGGAGTACTATGGCAATCAAATAAGTTCATATGCAATAATTCTAAAGGTAAAGTAGTGCTAGTTAAGGTTTTACCTTTGTGTGATGACCTAGATTGCTTACCCTCTTGGCATGCATCACACATCTTGGTCTTTTCATACTTGCTCATGGGAAGCCCCTTCACCAATTCTTTCTTGGCAACTCTTGCAATATTCTTCATGTTGATGTGCCCAAGTCGCCGGTGCCACAACCATCCTTCTTCTTCTTTAGATATGAGACACTTAGGCAAATTGTTAGAAGCATAAGCAAGATTAAGATAGTAAAGATTAGCCTCTCTATATCCTTCTAGCATAATACTCTCGGATCCATTTTGCTTAATTAAACACTTTCTAGCATGAAACTCAACCCTATATCCCGCATCACAAAGTTGACTTATACTAAGTAAATTAAACTTCATTCCCTTAATTAAAAGAACTTTGTGGATAGTGATTGTAGGAGATACCTCAATGGTGCCCCTACCAATTATTTTGAGTTTCCCACTATTTTCGAAAGATACGGTGCCTTCTCTTAGATAGCTAATAGTGGTGAACTTGCTTACATCTCCGGTCATGTGCCTTGAACACCCGCTATCCACTATCCACATTTTTGAGGCATCCTTCACCTTCACCTAAGCAACACGGAAAACACACTTTTGGTACCCAAATGTTAGTTGCACAAGAATCATTTAAATACTTTTTTGGTACCCAAGCCTTCTTTGTATTTCCCTTAACCCCTTGTCTCCTAGAGGCACCCTTTCTACCCTTAAGTGAAACAAAAGCTACTTCCTTGGTTTTTGGCCTATAACCTATCCCGACTTTGTTATACATGGCTCTTTGGCTATTTATTATCATATCAAGGTTGCTAGAGCCAACTTGAAATTTCCTAAGTGCCTTGGTGAGGTCCTCTACTTTTTCCCTTAGTTCTCTATTTTCTTTTTCCAAACATGCATCATTTGAAACAATAGAGGGAATATGCAAATTGTCCTTAAGTTTCATTAATTCTAATTTAAGCATGCAAACTTCATTCTTCAATTCCTTAACTTTCCTCCTAGCCCTAGCCAAATCAACATTTGTACTAGTAATAATTTTGATAAGAGTAGAGGAGGGTAAGCTATATACCTCACTTACTGAAGCCTCAGATTCGGATGATGAACCTTCACTTTCATCTTCACTACTAGAGCTCCTCTCATCATCGGATGACTCCAAATTGTCCACTCCTATTAGTGCGAAGTGTGACACGTGATCTCCTTCTTCCTCCGATGAAGATGGATTATCCCAAGTAGCTTTGAGATTTGTGATACTCTTCTCTTTTCCCTTGGATTTCTTCTTGTCACCCCTCTTTTTCTCCTCCTTCTTTTCTTTTCTTCTCTTTAGTTGTGGGCACTCATTCTTCATGTGTCCCTCTTGGTGGCAATTGTAGCAAATGATCTCTTTTCCTTTTCTCTTACTCTTTAAACCTTTCCTACCATAAGACTTGTTAGAAATACTTTTAAAGGCTCTACGCATTTTCCTTACCATGAAAGCCTCTTGGTCGCTATCCATTGAAGTGCTTGACTCCTTTGAGTCGGATGATGACGAATAGATGACCTTCTTCTTTTTCTTTTCCTTTTCTACAATAAACACTACACCTTTTTCTTTAGAGGAAATGTTAGCTTTCTCATGTAACTCGAATTCACAAAACAAGTCATCTAACTTTACCGTAGAGAGATCTCTTGATACTTTGTAGGCATCAACCATTGATGCCCACAATGTAGTCCTAGGGAATGATTGTAGAACATACCTCACGAGATCTCGGTTCTCAACCTTTTCACCAATTACATGGAGCTCGTTGATGATTTCTTTGACTCTCCCATGTAGTTGGCTTACCGTTTCGTTTGCCTTAATGGAGAGCGATTGTAGTTGGGCAACCAAGAGATCCTTCTTTGCCCTTCTTGACTCGTTGGACCCTTTGTTGAGTTCGACGAGCTTGTCCCAAAGCTCCTTGGCTCTCTTGAAAGGCCCCACCTTGTTTAGTTGTTCCTTTGATAATCCGCATTGAAGCGTTGTGGTGGCCTTTGCATTGGCTTGCGCCTTCTTCATCACCTCCTTGGTCCAATTCCTCATCGGTAGTGGCTCTCCTTGTTCATTGACGGGCGCATCGAAGCCATCTACAACACTCATCCAATTTTCAATATCGTTCATTAAGTAGTACACCATCCTACCTTTCTAATAGGCGAAGTCATTTCCGTCGAAGAACGGTGGCCTTGCGGTGCTATAGCCCTCTTGAAACACCATTTCTTGTTACTCCGATCGATGGTGAGTTCTCCCGAAGCGAACCGGCTCTGATACCACTTGTTAGATCGTGGCGCTTGCTAGAGGGGGGTGAATAGTACTTTTCTTTCACTTTCTCTACAAGAAGGTTAGCACAATACAAACAAAATATATGAAAGATAAGAAATCCAACGCTAACACAGAGAATTTACTTGGTATCCACCCCGAAAGGTGACTAATCCAAGGATCCACGCACGAGCTCACTCTCCACTATGAAACATCTCCTTCAAGGTAGAGAAAACCTTTACAAGGTTGTCTTCTTCCTCTTTACAAGATAGAATAGAGAGCGAGAGGAAGAACTGATCACTTTTGGCACAAACAACACTTTGGTACACTTAAGAATCGTACCCTCCTCGTGCCCAAAAGTCACCCTTTAAATAAGAGTAAAGGACAACTCCACGAGTTGTCCAGCCCGACACCAGTCGACTACACCTGGGGCAGTCGATTGGTCTAGCCTTAATTGCTAGCCAACGACTAACCCAACGGCTAGTTTTCGGGGTTACCAGTCGACTGCCCCAGGGGCAGTCGACTGGTCCAGGGTCAGACACATTCCGTGAGTTTCTGTTCTTGCTGGCAGTCGACTACCTTTCTCCCAGTCGACTGCCCAGCTTATACACTCACTCACTTTCACTCCGAAGACCCTCCTTCACGTGTGCCTTCAGGTACACTCCCTTGGCTTGCCCCTTGAAGTCCTCTTCCACCGGCTATCGTTCCTCGGATGCGCACACAAGTCTTCCCTTGGCTTGCCTCCATGCCACCCTTCACGTGTGCCCTTTGAAGTCCACTTCCCGGCTTGCCCTTGTAGTCCTCCTCTCTCGGCTCTCGTCCCTTGGATAAGTCCTCCATGTGTGATTCTCCAAGTCCTGCAATCTCAATCACACATATCAAATAATAAGATAACACTCTAACCTTAAACATATTGACACACACACATCAAAATCATGATCTTCACGATCATCCTTGGGTCGATTGCCCCAACAACCCTATTTTCAAGAAGTCATCATCAAGGGGATTCAACTTCAAAATGAAGTTTGGCTATGACATTTGGACACCTCCACCGTTTGATAAAGCCAATTTCGATCTTTGGAAGTCAAAGATCAAAAATTTCTTCATAATGAAGATAGAGCAATGGTTTGCTCTAACGGAGGGTTTTGAGGCTTCAACAAATAGTAAGGGGAAGCTCCTCAAGAAAGACAAATAGAGCGAGGAGCAAATCAAGAAATGTGAGGCCAATGACAAGGTAACCAAATTATTGGTTAATTTATTTCTAAGCATCATTTTGAGCAAAATTGAAGAATATTAAGATGCCAAGGAGGTTTAGAGCAAATTGGTAAAGCTCCATGAAGATTCCTTCCCTTTGCCTAGTCAAGATAAATAAAAAGAAAGAGATTCATCGGATGGCAAGGATTCGGAGGTTGAGAAATGCTCAACATTCGAGGATGAAATTGAAGAGGCATCTACCTCAAGGATTGAGGAGGAGCATAATTCATCAATGCAGGAACAAGAGAAAGCCTACATCTGGATTAAAAGAACTAAGTGTCACCTCTACACCTCATGAAGGTATAATAATTTTAATTTGTAAAAATAAAGATCAGATAATTTATTTTTAGAGAAGAGAAAGTGGACACTACAAGTGTAAGTGTCCTAAATTGGTCAAAAAGAAGTTACAAGTGGCACCCAAGGCCAAAGAAAAATCTAAGGAGGTCAGACCCATGATACGGAAAGACAAGAAGCACATTTTGTGGTTCTTGTGCTATTAAAAGGGACACTATCGGAATCAATATCCAAATGGAAAGGATTCGACCAATACCAAAAGAAGGAGCTCAAACCAAGGGGAGCCTCCAAGGTCAAGATTAAGGTATCATTAGTTAATTGTATTTTATTCATGATAAAATGCATGCTAGAGATAAATTTTATCTTTTTAATTCTATTTATTATGAAAATATGAGATATAAAAAACCTAAGGAGAACTATAGAGCTTTCCATGCTAGGTCTACCAAACCTAAGAATAGGAAACAATTTAGGATATTTGAAGGTAGACCTACAAAATCTAAGGCTAAGAAGAAGAGTGCCCATGGTCGTTATGAAAAATCCAAAGTTGAAGAAATAATAATGGAAAATTAAGTTTTGAGGTCAAAACTTGAAAAATTAGAGAAATCTCTTAAGAAGTTAGAAAATTTATTTGAGGGATCAAGGGATCAAAACCTAGATTTAGGAGAACACGTACCCTTTAGGGGAAAGAGAGGTTTGGGGCACAAACCTAAAGCCAAAGATGATGGGTCATCATATCATAGAGTCCCATATAGGTATGAAACTAAATCTAGATCTAGAAGTCAAGTCAACATCACAAGAGAAGCCATCCCTAGAGTTAACCAAGACAAGATTAACATGACTAAGATTTTGGAGAAGCCTAGGAAAGTTATTACGAAAGTATCAAGGGAGGTTATCCCTAGAGAATACCTAGAACATCCAAAGAGCACAAATAGGTTTTGAGTTCCTAAGAGTGTATTCTCTACACCCTATATGGGTTTAGAGAGTGCCAACTCTAATTGGAAGGGTAGTTAACCCAACCTTGATGAAGTTAACATTTTGGGGCATTTTCAAAGAATTATTAGCCTTGAAAATGAAGAGGAAGTTAAGATTTACTCTTGAAGAGTAAAATTGTGCCAAAATTATATTTTTGAAGGATTGGAGTCAATCAAATTGGCACAAGTGGGTTAGAAATCAAAGAGATGTCAAATTGAGAGATTTGGCAATCTCTTGAAGAGTTAAGGCTAATTAGGATCACTTTTGGCTTAGCAATTTATTAAATAGCACTTAGATAGAGAATCTAGGTATTTTTTAAATACTAAAATACCATGTTTTGAATACCTATCACATGCCATGACATCATATTTAAACATTCATATCTTATTATAAAAATATCATATGTCATGTCATATATGCATCATTTAGCTATAATAATTTTTCTTTTGAAAAATATCGATATGATGCATGTCATGTTCAATATCACGCATCATTTCATTATATTGAAATTAAGAACATTGATATTAATTGACATGTTAGATGGATGATCAAAGTTTATAATGTCTAGTTAGAAATACATGAACCCTTAGCCTAGGGAGAACATGACTTTCACATCTCACAGAGACCATAGTTGACTTGTATGTGTTTGGAGACACATCAGATACAAATAAGATGTTAGGAAGATGAACAAAACTTAAAATGTTAATTAAGTGCATCTTATTGAATTTCAAGTTCATCAAAGAATGCAATTAAGTGAACTCCAGTCATTAGGAAAACTAATGTACAAATCATATGCATTTAACATAAGGAACATGGTTGAAAGTTATTTTTAAAAATTATTTCAAAACTATTTTGAAAAATCTTGGTGAAGACTATCTTTGGATAGACTCATTATTTATAAATGGATACAAAATGGAGTGAAACATTGAAGTATTTTAATAGTTTTCAATTTCGTGTCAATCTTTGAAAATGAAAGCTATTTTCATAGAAAACTATTTTTCCAGGATAGTATATGTCATATATAATGTCTATACAAAAATTCATAATTTTTATAATTGTATAGAATTATTTAGGAGTTTCTGAAATTCGTTATAAAATTACTTCAAAAAATCAGAAATTCCCAATTGATCGGGTGATCGATTGAGACATACACTAATCAATTGGGCAATTGATTAGTGAAGGTTTTCCGTGAGTACAGAAGCTCACGTAATCGATCAGTCAATCAATTAAGACAGCTATAATCGATCAAGTGATCGATTAAGGTGTGGTTTAATCGATTGAGACCCAACACCAATTGATTGACACGGTTGTTTTTTACTGAAATTATCTGATTTCAGCCCATTAACCAAATTTTTAAGTAACCTAACAATCTCTAACCCTCTAGAATACTTTTATAAGTATATTAGAGTAACTTTCACGATGAAAATAAAAAGGAAAAGGTTTTGGTGAAAATATGAGGTTAAGGATAGGTTTAGATTCAAGATTGGATTTTTAAAACTTCATAACTTTGCTTTGAGCCTTCCTAAAGATTTAGGAACTCAAAAATTATTGTTGGTGCAATGATAGAAGTTTAGGACATATTTTGAGGGGGAGTTTTTCCTTAAAAGCATGATTCTCTTTTCATTGATAAAAACAAGGAGACAATGAGGATTGAGAATCTTCATTGTGATGGATATATGCTCAAGGTTGAGTATTGAAACTGTAACGCCCGCTTTTTTTTTCCTAAGCGACGTTACGTTAACCTACTTAAGGCATGTAGACATCATAAGGCAGCGGAATAACTTTAACTTATACATGCCCTACAACATTCTTAACTTAATGACATAGGAACCTTAGCATATTAACTTTGAACTTAAGCATCATATCATGTCATACGTAACCTCATATTATAAGGTTCACTTTGAACTTAAGCATCATATCATGTCATACATAACCTCATGTCATAAGATTCCATAGGTCATTATTCAAGCATATAAGTAAGCAAGGTAAAGTTCCAACATAAACGGTAAACATAGGGTTTCCTGGGCCAAGTCACTACTACACACATGCATTCTTGCCCTCCTGCTGCTTCCATCATTGTCCCCTTGAATGATCTGCGGTATAAGGAAATAAGACTATTAGCACACAGACTTAGTAAGACTCTTTCCTACTCACAAAAATCATTCATCATCTCATAATGAGCACATGAAACATTAACATACTTGGTGCTCTACTTAGAACATAACATCTTGAATCACTTATCATATACATAGCATGGCATGCACATAAACATAAGTGAACATTCCTAGCATGGCATAAGACATGACATAATCGTAAACATAGCAAACATTCTAAGCATGGCATAATACGTGGCATGAACATAACATAATAACATTCTAAACATGACATACTATATGACATAAGCATAAACATAATCAACGTTCCTAGCATGGCATAATTCATGGTAAACATAACATCCTAAACATTCATGGCATAATTCATGGTATAAACATAACATCCTAAACATTCTTGACATGACATAATACATGGTATAAACCTGTCCATAAGGTGTGAAACAACCTGTATGGCCTAAACATAATCATACTTCCTATCATAGCATATAAACATCTTCTTAACATAATCATGGCATAGATCATTTATTCTCATGCATATTTCTTAACATGAAGTGTAAGCATAAAATCTCATCATCATAGCATAATGCATAACATGAATGAATGCATGAGTGGAATGCATATACATAAGGATGCTTAACTTTTAAAAACATACTTTTAAATGCTTAAACATAATCATCATATCATCATTGGGGTCCCCGGCTTGTACCACATACATACATCATAAGCGCGCATCCCTAGCAAGTCCGAGGTAGCGAGCCCCGACCTACTAAGGTAAAGACAGCATAGTCGGTAGTCCCCGAACCGAGGCGTTCTTAAGGAGCTCATCCCTGTTGCACAGCTCCGGTAATGCCTGAACCGTTGACAGCATAGTCGGTAGTCCAGAACCGGGGCGTTCTTAAGGTGCCCATCCCTTGGACCCATACTTCGGTCCGGTACAAGCCCATTCATAAAGTAAAACACTTTACATGCTTCATTATTCATAAGACATTCATGACATCTTTAACATAGCATAACTTGTTACGGCTCGGCCCGTCTACCGGCCCATTTACCGATCCTCAAGACCGTCGTACCGTCGACCATCGACCGTGCCGTTTATCATATTTATGCCTTAAAGACATAAGCATCATCTTTAATTCATAACATGGCAACATCATCATTCATAAAAACCATGGCATTCATCTTCCTACATAAACATGGCATTCATCTTCCTACATAAACATGACATGCATACCTACACATCATTCCTATTCCTAGTACTTGCATGATCATAACATTGAAGGTACGCATTGCATTGAACATGACATGTTTTCATAGATATTTTATCCTACTACATAGAGCTTGTATAATCATGATACATAAGGTAAACATTGCATTTCTTGCCTAAGCATGATATCTATCTTAAGCATACATAGGTAGGATTTCCATAATATTCTACCTACCATTCAAATACATGGCATAAAGATGTAGGACATTCATAATAAACCCTATTAAGCATGGCATCCAATCATAAACATAAAACATAAAACATGGTGCTTAACATTAGGGTTATGGTTAACATGATTTCTACCACATGCTTGATCCTATACATATAAATACTTTATGGTAAACATGAACCATCATTCTTTGAACCCTAACTCCACACCAAACCCTAGATAACAAGGCTTGGCCAAAACTTCTAAGGTGGAGTTCCATCAATTCCATAAACATGTAATATAGCATAAGGTAAAGGAACAACCATACATCATTTATAAGACCATAGGAAGTCATTGGGCTCATGATTAGGGTTAACCCTAACCTTTAGGCCACTTTCCTAGGGCTGGCCGAAACTTATAAGGCCATGGGGGTATGGAAAAATTCCATTAAAATACCCAATCAATCATAAAACACTAATCACATCTTACCATAGGGCCCTTTGGGGCCCTTACTTGAAATAAATCCTAACTTTTACCCCATTAACCCATCTTGGCCGAAACTTATAGAGTCTCTAGGCCATGTGAAAATTCACATAATCACCCTCCATCTCCTTTATATCATGATAGCACATAAAACATATACTTGAAGTTTAAAACCCAACCCTAACCTTTGGGTCCTTGAAGTTGGCCGAAACTTATAGGGTCTCTAGGTTACCCCAAAAATTCTCAAAAATTGTATTTAATCTCTAAACATCATGAGAGTACATTAGATAACATGATTTAGATTTTTATCATCATTATAGACCAAGAACCCATGGGGCCGAAACCTATAAGGTTAGGTTCATGGGTTTCCTTTGGTTTTTCCAACATAAACATTACTTACAAAACTTTCATATCATGTAAATCTTGAAGAAAACCATTATACCACAGGTGAGGGAGTCTTACCTTGGTTGATCTTGGTTATACCCTTAGAATTTGAGAGAAGGATGGAAATCTTGTTGCCTCTTGACCACCCTTAGCCCTTGTACCCTTGTGAAGACCTTAGATCTTGGAGATGAAGCCTTGGTGGAAGTTTTTCCAAGGGAGAACTTCTCCTTGGGGTTTCGGCTAGAATGAGGAGGGAGGAGGGGAGCAAATGCAATTGATGGAAGGAAGAAAGAAACTCCCAAACCCCCCTCTTTATCACTCATTAAGGAGGTAAATGAAGAGTCTCTCCATGACCCTTCATCTTCTTCTAAGCCTTAACTAATATCCACTTCATTTCCTCATAACATTCCCTTGCTAGATGAGTTGGTTAGAGCCTACATGGTTGTACAAAAGGTCCAAGGTTCAATCCTTGGCCCATGCACCTTATTTTTATTTTATTTTCCCTTTTTATTTTCTATTATTTTTTTTTCAAAATTCTGAAAATCCCCTAAAAAATTCCCCCATAATTATGTTCATATTTCTCATTAAAACCCCTTTATATTTATATAAATTTCTACCTAAAATTCTCCAATAATTATGGTACTAAAAAGCCCATATAAGGCCCATTAGTACTTAATTTCTCAATTTGAATGAGAAAATATGGATTTCTAGGCCAAATTTTATATAAATATTTCTAGGCCCCTCGGAAAATTATCTAGACATGCTCAATATTTTAAGAAAATATTAAGAGAATTTTCCGGGTCGTTACAGAAACAATGAAAGGTATGAGAGTTTTATTGGGTACCTTTGAACAAATTGACTCTCGAGGAGAGAGTTTTTGATGTGTATCAAAGGGTGAGAAAATATAGGATTAAGTTAAGCTAAAAGGATTGTTTAACTTAAATATATTATCAAACATAAAAAAGGGATAGATTGTTGGTGCAATCATCTTTGGGTCAAGGTTGACTAGTTTGACTTGTTGATGCAGTCTGACCCGGTTGTTGTTTTGGTGTTTGACAATGATTTAAATTTGGTTGAGCGAATTTGGGTTAAAGTCCTGGTCGGGGATCAGGCATGGTATGGAAAATCCTAGCTTGGAGGGCTAGGTGTTGGAAAATCCTAACCTGGAGGGTTAGGTGTTGAAAATCCTAGCTTGGAGGGCTAGGTGTGTGAAAAGTCCTAATTCGGAAGAGGTGGGTGAAAAGTCCTAGCTTGGAGGGCTAGGTGAAAAGTCCTAACATGGAGGGTTAGGTGCAAATTCCCATCTTGGAGAATTAGGTGAAAAAGTCCTGGCTTTGAGGGTCAGGTCCTAGCTTGGAGGGCTAGGTTTGGAAAGTCCTAATCCGGAAGAGTTGGGTGAAAAGTCCTAGCTTGGAGGGCTAGGTGAAAAGTCCTAACTTGGAGGGTTAGGTGCAAATTCCCATCTTGGAGGATTAGGTGAGAAATCCTTAGCTTGGAGGGCTAAGGTGGATGAAACCCTAGCTTGGAGGGCTGGGTTGGAGCCCCTGGATCGGTCTGGTGACCGATCAAGGAGTTGGCACGGTGCTCCTTCGTGGATCGGTCTGGTGACCGATCCAGCGATGACTGATCGGTCTGGTGACCGATCAGGGAGTATGCGTTTCACCCACTAACTGGCTCCTGATCGGTCTGGTGACCGATCAGGGAGAGAACAGTGAGGTTGAGTTCCCTTACTGAACTGCTCCTGATCGGTCTGGTGACCGATCAGGATCACTGTGCAGATCGTTCTGGAGAACGATCCAGCATCGCAGGTTCCTCACTATGATCGATCAGGACGGATCCTGATCGGTTTGGTCACTACCTGATCGGTATGGTGACCGATCAGGAGGTTTCCTGATCGGTCTTGAGATCGATCAGGGGATCTGGACTGCGAAACTCAGAAATCGCCCGATAAAGGGGTGGATCGGTCGGGTGATCGACCCACAACCTAGGATCGGTCCGGTGATCGAACCAGGAGAGTCCCAAAGAAATCGCGATTTCTAATCGAGCGTTGGGGATCGATCAGGATGGAGCCTGACGGTCTGGACCTAGCCTGATCGGTCTGGTGACCGATCAGGAGGCTCTCTGATCAGTCCGGTGATCGATCACTTTAATTCAAATTACACTGTCAGGCGCTCTGATCGCGCCTGACCATATCCGATTCTCTGCTGCTTACATCTGATACTTGATTTACTATGTGATATGCTGCTCTAACAGTCTGATTAAGCTGCAGGTGACAGGGGAGGATTCAAACACTCAAGGAGAGTCAATAGAGAACTTTCCTTGGAGCAGGTTTGTCCGTTTTTCCATCTCAGGTTGCAACGGCCGAGCTGCAGACTGGAGCTGAGACTGGAGCTTGGTTGAGGGAAGCTCAGGGAGTCCAGGGATAGCTCAGTGGTAGCTGGCATTGGCAGATGAGCAGCTGGGAGCTGCAGGGATGGTGTCATCTGATGCTTGGTGGAGAAACAAAAGTGAGAAGAAGACTTCGATTGAAGGAGAGTTCTAGAGTTCCAGAGTTCGAGCTTGCTGAAGTTCTTGCTGCGATTTTGTGTTCTCCACACTTGACTTGCTGTGTGCGTGTGCTGTTGATTCTTTGAGCAAGTCATTGAGATCTGAGGAGCAACCAACTCTTACGTGAGTGCTGGGAGGAAGGAACAAGGATCTTGGAGTCCAACAGTGAGAAGACACGAAGGAGGGAGTCCTTGCGTGAGATCGTCGCTGGGTGGAGCTTGGGATTAGCTTGCTGTGTTCTTGTCCTTGCTAAGTGCTGAGTAAGAGTATTCTCTGTGTTTCATTAAGCTTAAATCTATATCCTTGTTTTGAAACGCTGTGGAGAGGTTTCTCCACCGAGAAGGAGGTTGCTTTATATCCGGTGAACACCGGGGCTTGATCTGCCGACGATCAAGGGATCGCCCACTTTAAGGGCACGCCAAGGAGTAGGGGCAAGTTATCCCCAAACCTTGTAAACCCTCCTTGTTAGTGTTCTTGGTAGTTGTGTCTGCTTGCATTCGTTTTCTATTTTTGGTTTCTGCATTGCTTTGTTTCCATTCGTTTCTTCCGCTATGCTACTGATAAGGTTGAGTGCAGAAATTTCATAAGTGCCGAAGGTTTCAAGTGTTTGGCTATATTCACCCCCCCCCCCTCTCTAGCCATCCGGGTTCCAACAAGTGGTATCAGAGCGTGGGGCTCTACTTCAGCGGCTTAACATCCGAAGAGCTTACAACAAGATGGCTGGAAGAGAAGGAATGAGCACAAACCGACCTCCACTCTTCGACGGCACAGATTTTCAATATTGGAAATCGAAGATAGAGTTTTATTTGAAGACAAACATGAGCATATGGTTCTCGGTCAAAGAAGGTTTCATCCCTCCAAGAGATGTTGAAGGAAAAGACCTCGATTTCTCAAGTTGGTCGACTGAGCAAGTAAGAAAGAGTGAAGCAAATGCCAAAGCGGTGGTCACTTTGCAATGTGGGTTAATCAAGGAGGAGTTGATCAAGGTGGGTCCTTTTACAAGTGCTAAAGATCTATGGAGCAAGCTCATTGAGCTCCATGAGGGAACTCAAGATACAAGGACTGTCAAGAAGGACCTCCATCTCAGCCAACTTCAAAATCTCACCATGGGAGAAAATGAAACTGTAAGTATGCTTCATTGTCGATTCAAAGAAGTATTGAATGGTCTCCACTCCATTGATGAAAAGGTAGAAAATAGAGACCTAGTGAGGTATGTACTCAAAGCCTTCCCTAGGAATACTTTGTGGTCATCCATGGTGGATGCTTACAAGGTTTCCAAGGACTTATCTTTTGTTAAGTTAGAGGATTTGTTTTATGAGATAGAGTCACACAAGATCTTTAACACAAGCCCAAAAGAGAAAGGGTTTGCTTGTGTGACAGGTAACAAAAGAAAGGAGAAGAAGAATGAAGAGGAGGAGGAGAACTTCCATCATTTTGCTTTCATGGCAGTAGAGAATTCAAGTGAAGGAAGCAGTGATGAATCTTCAAGCTCCTCAATCGCGCCTTCATCATCTTCAGATGATGAAGAGGTAATCTCTCCCGAGTTAGATAAGTGCTATAGAGCTATAGCGTGTCTAACCAAGTTGCTTAAGAAGTCCAAGAACAAGATTAAATCCTTAAAGGTAGAAGTAGAAGAATTGAAATCCTCTAAGGTTGAGGATATTGATGCTTTGCATGATGAATCCCTTAAGGATGAAAATAAGAACTTGAAGAGCGAAGTTGAAAACCTCAAGAATGTTTTTGAGAAGTTTTCAACAAGCTCTAAAACATTAGATATGATACTCAACTCACAAAGGGCGATATACAACAAGGTTGGTTTGGGTTACCAACCTAAAGAACCCAGTGTCATATCCTTAATGTCAAGAACTCAATTTAGGTCACCAAATGCCTCTAGGGTTCAAAAGGTTAGAAAGAAAAAGACTAAGGCATGAGTGTCAAAATCTTTCATTGTAGATTCATTAGGTCCCAAAATTTGGGTACCTAAAACCTCCATATTTCGAATTGTATAGCTTTGATTGAGGGGGAGCATCTATCAACATGGGTGGTTGATATTGGGTGCTCCAAACCCATGAATTGAGATGAACTGTCATTCACCAAACAAGAGGTCTAAAATTAGGTTTTTCTTTGGGATTACCTACATTTCATAAATTTAGACAACTTCATGATTTTTGTGATCCATAGTTAAGTAGATACATGTTTGTGAATTTTCTTATTAGTAAAGTATAAATTTATGATGAGGAATTCATTGTGATCAAAGGAGCATGAATAGATTCCTATCGACATTATACTATGTTTCATTTTGACACAAACTTGATTGGAACCATGAAAACTTAATACTCACTTGATACAAGTATGTTTTGGAATTTAATCAAATATTGATGCTAATTTGATTCAAGCAAGCCAAGAGTTTCTTGTATGTGTTAGACAACATAAATGCATGCTAAAGAACAAGTATGGACACATGAGTTAGTGTTAATTGAAAATCACTATGAAAACTTCACCATACATGATTAGACAAAGAACATGAACTTAAGGTCTATGACTTATTTGTTCAAATCTGATATGTTTCATGTGCCGAACACTAAATGGATTATCAAGTTTGAGTTGTCATATGCCTAACACTTAGTTGATCAGGACCCAAGAATAACTTGGATTATCAAAATTGTTTGGAAGAAACATGATCATGCTTGGAATATACTTATCATGCCTTGATACAAACCTGTTTGTGGTTTCACTCGGTTTTGGGTTAAGACAAACTTAGAGCTATGGGTTATCAAAATTGGTTGGATCAAACATGTTTGGAACTTAATGATCATGCTTAGAACATACTGATTAAGCTTTTATACAAATTTGTTTTTAGAAAATCTTGATTCCTGAATGGACAAAGTTAGGGATTAAATTTGTGTGAATTAGAGTTTAGAAGTGTTTTAGAGTTTCTGAACTTTCAGAATATCTGAACTGTTGTCTGTATCAGACCTGACCGATCTACCGACCGAACAGGACTCACCCTAATCGGTCTAGAGACCGATCAAGGATCACTCTGATCGGTCCAGTGACCGATCAGATCAACTCTGATCAAGAAACTCCCGGATCGTTCCAATTTGATCCAAAAACTTTCCAGACCAATCCCCTTTTCATCAAATTATATCAGTGTAATGATCATACCACCAACAAAACTGATACACACAAATCCGATACAAACCAAGTCCAATTGAAACATATTTGATCACCCATTGGTACAAACCTGGTACTAAGGGAGCACAAATTTGTTCAAGTGATACAAACCTGGTACTTAATAGTGATTTGATATAAAACTATGTTGGAATGTTCAAATTCATAAGAAAGGGTTTGTTGAGTCATGACTCTTGATCTTAATGTCGTGTTTCGGAAATTTTTCTGAAATGACGAATATTAATAGAGTCATCTCCCCTGTTATGGAATGCAAATTGTTGATGCAGTCTGTTCAGGAACGTATCAGAGTTTTAGAAATTTTTCTGAAATTCGATCGCTCCCCAGACTAATCAGATATACTTCTGTATCACGTAATCAACAGACCTGGTTGGTCACGGAGACCAATCAGGACTATGTTTCAGATACAGATGCATTCCTTACTCGTCATATG
>JAGFNQ010003863.1:216170-236614 GCA_024364735.1 Boesenbergia rotunda
TGTGTGGGTTTTTCGGGCCGCGAAAACCGCCTTTTCGCGTCGCGGAAACCCGAAACCCAAAGCCATGGATCTCGTGCGAAGAATAATTTCGAAAACAAAAATCACGTATTCATTTCATGCTCAAAACTCGATCTACTCCTAGATTCTAAAGAGGGATAAACCATTTTTACCTTTGGTGCGTGCCACGCTTAATCCGCTCGCTCCTTTTGGATGTCGGATCTCTAGGACGTCAAGTGTCGTCCCTCTAGAAGTATCCACGCGAACAAAGTGGATGGAGGAAACCCTTTAGGTGTGCTAGCACCTTTCAAGGGTTCGGCCAAGAGGAGGAGAAGAAGAAGAACACCAACACTTGGAGGAGGAAGAAGAGAAGTCACACAATGAGAAAAATGGAACCAAACATGATTTTGTTCTCTCATTGTGGCCGGCCACATAATGGCCATTAATGGCCATTAAGTGGCCGGCCATAATGGCCATTAATGGCCATTAAGTGGCCTGCCATAACCCCCTTTCAATTTGAATTCAAATTCAAATGGGGGGGGGGGGGGGGTTACAACCTTTGGAGATGATGTGGAGCATCATCATTGGTCAAATACCAAGCCAAGTCATCACTTGGTCAAGTCAAGGTGAGGTGGCCTTTTGGTCAAGTCAAACTTGCCTTTTATGGACTTTCCATATTTAGTCAAGTCAAACTTGACTCTATTTCTTCTCCCATGTCAAGTCTAACTTGAAGTGGAACCAAGTCAAGTCAAACTTGATTTGGATTTGGGTCAAGTCAAACTTGCCTTTTTATGGACTTTCCATATTTAGTCAAGTCAAACTTGACTCCATTTCTTCTCCCATGTCAAGTCTAACTTGAAGTGGAACCAAGTCAAGTCAAACTTGATTTGGATTTGGGTCAAGTCAAACTTGATTTGGATTTGGGTCAAGTCAAACTTGCCTTTTATGGACTTTCCATATTTAGCCAAGTCAAACTTGACTTCATTTTTTCTCCATCTATTTGTTCTTTGCGTGTGACCCTATAGGTTCTTGCAACGTTGACAATGCTTCTAACCTCTTAGAAACATAAGCAATGAGCGGTATCTAGCAACACATCATTGCTACCCAAGTTACAAGAATGCTGAGATCCAACATCACCAATGTGACTACTAATTATGACTTTCATAATATGTGACAATGTCCTTCTATCGTCGATATCTAGATTGATCTTCTATGAAGCATAGACCGTGTCATCCTCCAATCAATCTATGTGTCTTGAACTCCAAGTAGATTCACTATAATCAAATAAGCTCAATATCTCATATTGCCTTATTTGGGCATGGCCATGCACTTAGTGATCTCACTCTATCAAGACTATGATATCTCTCCCGTCATATAGGAGGGATAGATCCCATCTACATCACTCACATCCCTCCGCATAATTTGTTACATACCCAGTAATCGCCTTTATAGTCCACCCAGTTACGGGTGACGTTTGACGAAACCAAAGTATATAACTTCTTATGTAGGGAACTATGGTGACTTCAGGTCTAAGGACTAATAGTCATACTAATAGTCACATGAGAAAGTATATGACACTCATATAACGATCCATGATACTTTCTCATGGTGGGTCATTCAGTATACATTCTCCAATGCATACTCATGTGTCAACTTGATATCTCATATCCATGACTTGTGAGATCAAGTCATCGTGTTGACCTACATGCTAGTCTCTATGCATTAACATTGTCCCTGAATGTTAATACTTGACTAGGAATAATTAAGAGTAGTGTTCTCTATATCATCTCACTATCGATTCAACCAATCGATTGATATAGATATGAACCTACTACCAAGGACGTTATTACACTTAGTTATTTGACACCAATACAAGTAAGTATAATAACCATAATCAAATGCATTTATATATATATATGAAATATGATACAATGAGTCCATACAACAACCATCACATGATTGGCTCTAGGGCTCTCACTAACAAAATCCTAGTAGGACTAGGCAAACCTAGTGGAACTTGGTGAAGTCCAAGTGGATCTGGAAGATCACATATTGGGATGGTAGAAGTCTACCAAGAGACTAGATCTAATTGCGTTTAGGCAAGGTGAAGTCCTAGGGACTAGGCAGACCTAGTTGGAACTAGGTGAAGTCCAAGATGGGTTAGATGGGAGCTAAACATTTGGCATGAGAGAAGTCCTAGTTGGGAACTAGGCAACGGAAAGTCCTAATAGGTTACGGTTGACCGAAGATTGGGCAAGGGAACCCTAGACTTGGTTTAGGCAAGTTAGGGCATAGGCAATCGATTAGGTAATCAATTGGTCTAATCCAATGATCAGGTGATCGATTAGAGCACTGTTTCTTGCAAGAAAAAGAATGGCTCATAATCGATTCAATGATCGATTAAGGGCAACACCAATCGATTTGGTGATTGATTGGTGGGCTTCTATCGCGAGATCAAGACTGGCCTTAATCGATTTAAGGATGCTCTTAATCGATTGGGTGATCGATTAAGGCAATATCGCGAAGAGCACATAAGGTGCTTAATCGATTAAGTAATTGACTAAGCTATGTTGCGCGAGAGCACAAAACGTGTTGAATCGATTGAGCACTCTTAATCGATTGGCTAATCGATTAAGCTTCAAAAACTAGTCGTTGAATGACTAGATCTGATGTGGTAATCGATTGGTAACCCTAGGTCATGTGGGTATATAGGATTTTCACGCAGGTTGAAGCGACATCTCTTCTCCTCCTTCGATGCCAGTTCTTGAGCAAATATTGTGCACTTCAAGAGGCATTTCCGAGCAAGAACAAAAAGAAAGAAAGACAAGCAAGGATCTAAGTGTGTAAATCTTGTAAGATTTATTTCATATTTGCTTGAGTTCTTATTGTATCTTCTTATGAGCTTGTACGAGGTTTTCCCCTCCACGAAGGAGTCTTTCATAGTGGATGAGAGAGTGAGGAAGAGTGAATCCTTGGATTAGTCACCTCAAGGAGGTGAATACTAAGTAAAATTCAAGAGTCTTAGCATTGCTCAAGTCTTCCGTGGTGACAGATTATCAAAGAGCAAGAGAAGCTAATCACCCCCTCTAGCTCTCCTACTGATCCTAACATGAAGTACTGCAAAAGCTCAGAGGTGTTGAAATGAGTCCGATAAGAGCTCTCTAAGTCTATAAATGAATTTTGACTTAAACTCATTGATAGACATTGGGGATTTAGATTTTTGAAAATTTTACATGTAATAGAGAGGGTAGTACGGTGAAAGTATTTATGGTGTCCATGTCTGATTATGACATACTTATGATAAGTTATATCTATGTGCCAATTATCTTAAAGTCATAAACTTTAAAAATCTTTTAATCACTTATGTCAATGACTTCGATCTGATATCTCTAGAAATATATAAATTTCGAGCCATTTTAGAAACCTATAACACCTAGAATGAGTCTCATCATATCTCTCTAAATATATCAATAAGTTTTAACCGAAACCCTAAATCTTAAATTGAAACTCATTAATGAACCTAAAAATTTGAATTTTGAAAAGTTGGCATGTAATGAAAGAGGATAGTGCTATGAAGATATTAATGATGTCCATGCCTAGCTCCGACATTCCTATGATAAGTTATGTAATCATAAATACGAAATTATTCGGAGCTTTTGAAAAATCTTTAAACGATATTTTTTGAGTTTGAACTGGGCTATTATGAATTATATCTGATAATAAATATAGATCTCTGAATGAATTTCAATTTGATAGATAACGTCCCATTCTAATCCCCAAGGCAAAACTTACAACATCTAAAAACAAACATTTGACAAGTTTTAAGATCACGAAACTAATTTCTAATAAGACTGACAGACTATTAATTTAACTTGTGAGATGAAAACATGAAATATTATGATTATAATTCAGATCAAGAAACAATTTCAGATAAGACGTCCATGGTACAAATTTCATATAAGATCATGATTATCTTCTAAATAAGACTTCCATGGTACATATTTTAGATCATCAACATATATCATTAGTTTAACTTGTGAGAAGAATAACATGAAATATTATGATTATATTTTATAAAATATGTTAAATTTTAGAATAATGGTTGGTACTGAAAAAATGTTTTTCCTAATACTATTGCTTATAGTAAAAGGATCCATGTACTATTATAATTTTTAATGCTGCATATGCCAAAAAAAAATTATGTTTTAGAAAGATTTTTTTTTAATGTTTGAAAAATCTCTAAATTTTTTTTATGTTTGAAAAATCTAAAATGAGTGAAAAACTATTGGAGTATAATACGATTATAAAACTCTTAATCGGTTGAGTATATAATCCATTTCCCAATAAGATAAGATAAATTATAAAAAATATTTTATTTTCACGGAAGAAATCAAATATTTAATGAAATATTCTACACCTATTAATAATTGATCTTAAAATTTATTAAAATAATCATCCATCATATATCAATTATAGATATCACTTTAAGGATATAACTGAGTTCATTATCATAATAGATGTGAATAAATGACGATTTCTGATAAAATCTAGAAAAAAACATTTTACTTGATGACCTATTTTTTTAATTGTCTTTCCATAAAATAATCATGGATGTATGATTTTTTTTAAAAAAAATACGGAAACCAATATCTGTGGGAATGTTTTTTGGAAAACTAGTCATTGAATGCGATCGGTCACGTGTTGAATTTTATTCTAAAATTCATGCCTTAAAATATCAGCTATTACGTAAAAAGTCAAGGTCAAATATGCTCTTCAAATAAGAAGTACGAGGTATTAATTGCCAATGTTGAATCTCCAACTAATGCATTAATTTACGTTTAAAATCCGAGCAACTTTCATAATTAAATCATTAAATTTGCTAAATTCGTAAAAAAATCATGCAATTGAAAAATCAATAAACCTCGAGCTTAATGATGAAATTAACTCTAAATTTTAAATCCTAAATTAAAATACTCTTGAAACTAGGATACAAAGTTATTATCATATATTCGTGGTTCGATTTAAAAAATTTTCATCAAGTAGGGCGCATAACTATGAAATTTTCAATTTTTAGATCATGCATTAATCATGAGTATTTTTTGATTTACCTTTAACGATAAATGAAAAATTTTTTATGGACGAAATATGTCGTCCGTATATTCGAATAATTTCTGGTTTATCATTTTTAAATCATAAATTAATAAAAATATTTTAAAAAAATCAATACTAGATATTTATTGAAAGATTTACTGTATAATATTTTTTTTTCGAATAAACACATGATCATTATTTTCTTGGAATATTAGAGTAGTGAAAGTATTCTCAATTTATATTTAAAATCGAGTATAATAAATTAACTGATGAATTTTTATTAATAGATGATTAATTTGAAAATATTGATCGATTATTTTTAGAATTAATCGATGTCAATCGGATAAAAAACACGGTCCATCTTTCCATCGATTTAGCATACAAAGCTCACTCTCGATTTATTCATATGGTGACGCGTTAACTTCGCCGGTAGAGAAGCACGGCGTTCCCAGGCGGCAACTACCCGTCGCTCATTCCGGCGCTCTTCTCGCACGAAGGACACATCGAGGCGGTGACCCTCGCGACTTCAGCAGATGCATCATCTCCTTCTTCAGCTGCCGGTTCTCCTCGCTCAGCCTCTCGCAGTACCTTTTCAAATGCTGATAATCCATCTCCAACTGCTTCGTCTTCGTCCTGCATCAAAATCCAACCTTTCGATCAATTTCATTTTTCCTCCCCCAATCAATCGAGAAAATGAATTAGGCACCTGGCTCTCCTGTTCTGAAACCACACCTCCACTTGCCGCGGTTGAATTCTCAGCCGGTCGGCCAAGTCCTGCTTTTGCGACTGCGATCACAAACCATATATTCAAACAACAATCAGAAATAACTCAAATTCAATCCTAAAAAAAGCTTTTTTAACACGTTTTATTACCGTATCAACCGTGTTGCGTTCGCCGTAGCTTTGCTCCAACAGGAAGACTTGCTCTTTTGTCAGCTTAAGCTTTTTTGGTAGGCCAAGAAACTCCTCGCCACTGCAATTGCTGGTTTCTTTCGAATGATTCGGAAACAGAGCATCAAACTGAAGCGTAGTGGTAGTGCGATTACAACTACTTCTCTCCGATCCATAGCCGCCGATTCCAAGCGCAAGGCTCGTGTTGCATTCTTCCGGTTCTTCTTCCATGAACTGAAACAGGGGAGATAGATAGGTCGGAGGCCTGGTTACGCCTGGAAGGAGAACTTTATAGAGCGAGGAAGTAATTAATTATGAGAAAGGGAAGTTTTTTCTCTTTCTTTCTTGTTTGCGGTTTAATGAGGCAGTGAGGGAATTTTAAGTACGAGATTTATTTGGAACGGTGGAATCAATCTTTGAATAAATCATTATTATATCAACACATAAATTTCCTTCAGTTTCCTTACCAAACAATCCATGAAATAGCGCAACACGTACGAGTGACAAAGATGCTCCGTTTGTCTCTAGCAGTTTCTCGCGCTGCAAAATTAATCTCGCATTAATGAAGGCATTTCGATCGACTTAAAGATCTCTTTCTTAAAAAAAAAAAAGAAAGAAAGAAAAATTGCTTGCTACTTGTAGAGCAAGATTCCAAACTGTTGGGACCAGTGAACTGCTACAGTATGTTAATGCGAGGCATGATTTATATACATCGCCAAAAGAGATAAAAGAAAAAGAAAAAGACAAACACAACGAGTGATCTTGTTTGTTCTCTCATTGATCATCACCAAGAGCGATTCGAATCCTTTTGCACGGGGGAAGCGGAAGGAATAGCGATTCGAGATCCTCCGGCACCGGGTGGTACTTCTTGAAGCTGCCTATCAGCAATTTGCTCTCCTCTTCCGCGGCTTCCTCGGCGCCGGCGGGCACACCGGGACCCCCGAGCTTTTCCCTTTCTCCGGCGAGGCTTCCGTTGTCTCCAACTCTAGGCCCATGAAGAACGTGACTAGCTACTTAGGAAATCAAGGAAGGTGGTGGTGGAATTAATGAAGAGGTAGGCCACTAGGGGGAGATGAGGATGGAAGTGAAGCAGAGCAGGAGCAAGCATGGAGGAGACACTGGCAACGGAGGTGGTGGTGGTGGTGATGGTGATGATGATGATGATGGATGAGGTTGAGTTTTAAATAAGAAAGAACAGAAATGATTACGACGCCCCACTTCCATGTCTGAAAAAGCTTCCAAAATCGCAGCGACATGAAAATACTAATGCAGATTAGTTGTGGAGACGAAGAAACAAAGAAATGCAGCTAATTAAGAAGAGTAATGGCGATTTCTGAGCCTGTCTTGTTGTGGATCTCGTGGCTTCGGATGAGCATGTCTTGATGCGAGGAGACATGTCTGGATGGGGCGTTGTAATTTGATTGATTCTATTCTGCTCATTGTGTTTTTTTTAAAAAAAATTATTTATTGAAGAGTAGGGATAAAATAGCTTACATTTTTCATGAATTTACAAAGATTTTTAAAGAGAAAAAAATGAAAAAGCACCTGCTCCACTGAAAATCCCACACTGATATGTCGTGGATGTCGGGATCGGGTGCGCTAAGTCAGTTAAGGAGGTCATATTATCCTGGTAGAAACGTTTCATCTATCATAAGTACTAACGCTCCAAGAAGGACCACGGGTCGTGCTCAAGCCGAGAGCTATGGTCGAGCCCGAGCTGAGAGATCGGGGTGAGCTCGGGTCGGGATCCCGTCTTGAGGTCCTACATTTGCATTTTGAAGAACCGTAGAGCAGTAAAATGGGGCGGTGAAGCATATGTTAGTGTAAAAAGCATCAGACATGAACAGTCAATCTCTAGTATTTCGATGTTTGACAATATACCAAGGTCTAGTCAAAGTGATCAAGGGTTAAGTTAAACAAGACCTGATGTTTAGTAGGATAAACCCAGGTTTGATCAGTTTGACCAAAGGGTTAGATAAACAGGACCTGATATTTGTCAGAGTAGTTAGTACCCGGGTTAATCAGGTTGACCAAGGGTTAGCCAAACAAGACCTCATGTTTACAAAGTGATCAAACCTAGATCTGACATGTGTGACAATACATCGAGGTTCGGTCAGTTAGAACAAGGGTTAGCCAAACAAGATCTGATGTTTGACAAAAAACTCAGGGTTAGCCAGTTTGACTAAGGGATAAGCCAAATAGGACTTGATGTTTGGCAGAGTGATTAAACCTATTTAGACTTAGCAAAACAGGACTTGATATTTAGCAGAAAGAAGTCTAGTCAAGATTAAGATGACTAGCAAAGAAGTCTTTATCAAGGCATGAAATCTCGGTGAGTGAAGTTGGGTCATAGTGAGTGAAACTAGGTGGACAAAATCCTGGTGAGTGAAGCAAGGTGGACGAAGTCCTGGTGAGTGCTGGACACAAAAACCTGACCGAGGTTTGGGCACGAAGTTCTGGTTCGGAGAATTAGGCACGAAGTCCTGGTTCGAGGAATTGAACATTAAGTCCTGGTCGAGGATCGGGGTAAAAGACATAGCCGAGCGAGGACTACGGACAGAAGTAGAGACGGGTCAAACATCGGACGTCTCGAGATCCGAGAGTCTCAAAGGCCGAGCAAAAGTCCAACCGGAGGTCTAGGTTGACAAAAGGTAACTTCTCCAGAGTGGAGTAGGTGAAGACGCGTTCCCCGGGAAAGGGAACAGTAGGCATCAGTCCGACCTATGATTTTATTTGAAATCCAAAGTAAGAACCAAGACATCTCTAACTGTTATTCATGCATACATTTGTATTCTTGGACTAACCCTGGTTGCAGGCCGAAAGGAGTTGGCTCCTGCGAACCCAGGCGCCTGAAAGGGATCAGGAGCCTGAGAAGCCAGGTGCCTGAATGGAATCAGGCGCCCAGAGTGGTTTTTGGACATGCCACGTCAGTTCCCAGGCGCCTCATTGCTCCTAGGCGCCTCCATCAACCAAGGCGCCCAAGATGCTGATTTTTATCCCTACGATGAGTTCGCTAGCTGGATCGAGTTTGACAACTTGTGAGGCGCCTCGATGGCCTCTAAGGTGCCTGAATGCAGTGTATAAAAGGGGGTTCGACCCCTCGGTTTAGGACATCAACTCTCACATCCGATTACTCATTCTCTTCAAAGAAAAAGTGTTAAGATGAAGCTCTGCGACCAAGGAGACTCTAGGAGGAAGTGCGCGACGCTTCGGAGTTTCGGATTGGTTGGGATCGTCATCTTTTGTTTGGTTTGCATTTATTTATAAGTTGTAATTCATTATTATTGTGCTTGTACTTAAACTATAAAACGGGTTTCTCCTCCTCCGAAAAATTGACCAAGGAGACTCTAGGAGGAAGTGCGCGACGCTTCGGAGTTTCGGATTGGTTGGGATCGTCATCTTTTGTTTGGTTTGCATTTATTTATAAGTTGTAATTCATTATTATTGTGCTTGTACTTAAACTATAAGACGAGTTTCTCCTTCTTCGAAAATTTTTCGGAAAGGAGACTGATGGACCTGAACTAGGTGTCACAAATGTGGGTCTCAAAATTTAGATATGTGAAAAGCTGGAAACTCTTTTTGTTAGCAAAAATGTAAATGTAGTAAAGGGGCCACAGGTCGTATTTTTCCTAGGGCTAGTTGAGAGTGCTTGATTCGAGCTCGAGTTTATGTGTCGTTTATGACTTTTGGGTTTCAAATAAAATTTTGGTTTTGGGTTGCAATCGGAAATGAAATCGCAATAAAAATGAAGGAAACTAAACTAATGAACTAAACAAGCGATAGCACTTGATAACTCAATCAGTGGGAAACCTAATTAACCAAGGCAACTCAACCGAATTTGGAAGAGCAAATCTGAATTCAAATGCAACTCAATGCTAAGCAAAGGAATCAAAACAAGCTAAACTTCAATCGAAAGTAATGCAAGAACTTCAAACCTAATTATAGAAATGAAACTTAATACTATTGCCGAAATGAAAATTTAAATGCAGTAACAAGCTAAACCCGAAATAAACTGATTTCAAACTCAATGGCACACTAAAAATTTCACTCAACTTGACACCAAACACTGCCTAAGCTGCTCTTGATACAAGGTGCAGAATTCATCAACTTGATACACCAAAAATGAGAAAACTATTGGGCCAAATATGATTCTAACAACCCAGGAATGAAACTAATCGATCAGGTTTAGAAAGCAAGGCTATTAGTGAATAAGTTTGCAAGAGATGAAGGAAGAAATTAAGCCTCCAACTGCAGATCCAAATCAGACACAGCCTGAAGCAAAAATCGAAACTGAAATACAGAACAAGATGTGCAGAAATTCAATAACAGAGCAAATGCAGAAACAATTTGATCAGGTGGAAATCTGAGGCAATGGTTCACCAAACAAGAACCTCTTGATGTGCTGAAATCTAGAATGTAGAAACGAAAATCTAGAATGCAGAAATAGATTTGGAGAATGCAGAAATAAAGTTGGCACACAATTTGAAATTGGCACGCAAGCAATGAAGAGTAAACTAATTGAAATTAAATCTGATTGTTCACTAAACAAACTCCCTAACTACTTAACTTGAAGAATTGAAGCTTAACTACTGCAGAAACAATTCAGAAACGAAAATTACAGCAGTTGATACAAGATTCAATCTGAAAATGAACTGTAGAAATGAAAATTACAGCTAAAAACAGAAATGAAATAAGAAAACTAAGCCTCAATCACTCCCTTAGCTCAAGAACTCCTTGCTCGTCACACAAGGGTGAGCCTCGAACCCCTAAGCTCAACAAATCAATGGAAAAATAGTCTCTGCGAATTAATCCAGCTTCCACTCTGATCCAAGCTGAAAACCCATTCAATTTCCTTAATCTAGCCTTGTCCAATCGTGCTGATGGTGTGGGGATGAACCGAGCACTCCAGAGAACCCCTCCAGATGGCTCAGATGGATGACGGATGGAACAAAACTGAGACTAAGGCAATCGATGGCAGAACTGAGGAAACCCTCACTCGACTCTGTTCTTGGCCAATTCGGAGCTGAAATCTTCACGGCAATAGCTTCCCAAGGATCTAGAACATGATCTAATGGAGGAATTGAGGTGGTCGCGCCCCTTAGATGAAGAAATTGAAGAAAAACTCGAAGAACGGCTGAAGAAGACGAAGGCTTGCGGCGAAGACGCGACAACTGCAGCTGAGGAGAAAATTTGATTAAGTACTTAGGAATGAACGACCCAAATTGTTTAGAGAGAATCCAATGGCTGATCTTTGTCCGATCTGAACCAAACTTTGATGATGTTGATCAAGGGTCAAGATCTGCCTCGGGGTAGCTCGGATCTTCCAGATTTGCAATGGATGGCCCAGATCAACCTGATCTTTAAATGGACAGTCTAGAACCCTCTGAGCTTGATCCAACAGTTGAATGATCTCTGATTGGAATGAAATTCTCAGATCTTGACCTCAGTGCTTAATCAGCCCTAACCCTAGGTCGGATTTCCTCAGAAGTTCCCAGATGGCTCAGATCTAGCCATTTTCGAATCGGACGACCCAGATTATCTGAAGCTTGATCACTCAATCCGGGTCCACTTCCGACTCAATCTGACCCTGCATAACCTAGGTCCATGATCCTTTCATGCCTACAAAAAATAGATCAACAATTTAGTGGCAAAATAATTCAAATATATCAAGATTTGTAATTAAGTCCAAAATAGCAATAATTCCTAGAACCTAGAATAAATGCAAGATTAAGCAAGTAAAATATGGGTCAAACTTGGATTTAAGCATCTGAAATGATCAATAAAATGATACTTATCGGAGACCACTAGTGGACGGGTGTTTCCCATAATTAGGCATTGGACGTACTGACCCTGGGGGTTGGGAACCAAGTAAATCCCACGTGTTATTGTTGTGTCTTTTCATTCTTATTTATTATTCTGCTGCGTACTAACTCTCTTGATAGAAAGAATGAACGAACGAATGACAAGATGTATCTCACTTGGTACCAGGATTCAGGAACTTTAGTACTTAGCCTGGAGGTCTAGAGTCAAATCCTGGGGAAGGCAAAAACCCACTGCCAGGGGTGGGAAGACCGTAGGGTCGCCGGCCTAGAGGGTTGCCTGCGAGGACTATAGAGGCGGGGCCGCTACATAAAAAAATTTTATTGTAACGACCCGGCCTGTCTACTGGCCCATTTTACCGGTCCTCACGACCGTCGTACCGTCGTACCATCGACCATCGACCGTGCCGTTACTCATACTAGGTCTTCCCACCCCTGGGTGTGGATTTTTGCCTTCCCAGGATTCGAACCCTAGACCCAGGCTTAAATCTAGTTCTTTATGAATCCTGAATACCAATTGAGCTGTAGCTCACTTGGTACCAGGATTCAGGAACTTTAGTACTTAGCCTGGAGGTCTAGAGTTCGAATCCTGGGGAAGGCAAAAACCCACTGCCAGGGGTGGGAAGAAAGTAGGGTCGCCAACCTAGAGGGTTGCCTGCGGGGACCATAGAGGCAGGGCCGCTACAGAGAGTGCACTATAAAACAAGTGCCCTACTCGTAAGATTTGAACACCATCGACGGCAACGGAGGTACCAACGCTAGGAGTCCGAAGGGATAAAAGCCACATCAAATGCTTCAAGTGTCAAAAGCATGAGCACTACAAGAACCAGTGTCCAAACTGGAGAATAATTAGACCCACAATGCCAGGAAATGCGATGAAGATAAAAGAGGTACAGAAATTTAATTTCTGCAAAAATATTTTTCAAAATCCTGTAAAGTTATATAATTTTTCTAGTAATTTAGATAATATTGATTTTTTCTATCAAATTAGACTTTCTGTATGAAAAATTAGAAATATTACATGATAACTTAAATAATAATGATCTAAATAATATCAAAATCATGAATATCAATTATGTAATTTTGTTAATTAATGGTACAATATCAAGAATTAATTCTGAAAATTTATCACATAAGTCATTAGATAAATCTGAAACACTGTTGAATAATTTTAAAAATTCCGAAGATAATAATGAAACTTTAATTAATAATTCTCAAGATAATTCAAATAATTCTGGAGATAATAATGAAACCTTAATTAATTATTCTCAAGATAATTTAATTAATTCCGAAGATAATAATGAAACCTTAATTAATAATTCTCAACATAATTTAATAATTCTGAAGATAATAATGAAACTTTAATTAATAATTCTCAAGATAATTCTAATAACTTTGAAAATAATTATGAATCCTTAATTAATTATTCTACTTATTTTGAAGATAATGATATAACCTTAATTAGTAATTCAGAAAATTATTTTACTTATTTTGAAGATAATGATACAAATTTAATTAGTAATTTTGAAAATTATTCTACTTATTTTGAAGATAATGACACAACTTTTATTAAGAGCAATGATAGGGAGAGTGAAAATGGGAGAGTGAAAATCATAATGAATGACGTGGCATGACGTAGCACTTTACATGCACACGTCCGATTATCGCTTGGACACCATCGGCGGCCTTCGGCCGCCGGCCCAAATCAAACTATACCCTAGGGGCACGGTGAACCCGTTGGAGATCGTGCATACAAGGTGTCACGTCATTCATTATGGGTTTCACTCTCCCATTTTTCACTCTCCCAATCATTATTCTTTTATTAATTTTGAATATAACTCTAAAGATGTGAATATAAATCTAAAGATGAGGAAGAATATGATTCTGAAGATAAAGATGAATTTACCAAAATTGAAGCTAGAATTAAAAATACTTATAATAATTCAAATAAAATAGAAGTATTAAATAAAATTAAAAACTTAAAATAAAAAAAATAATAGATGAATCAGAATTTTTGAATCGATAGAAATGATACAATTAGGCCCAAAATTATTATTTAATTCTTAAAAACTTAAATCTTAATTAATCACAAATCTTAAATTCTAATTTAATTATTAAAAACTTAAATATTAATTAATAATCACAAAACTTAAATTCTAATTTAATTCTTAAAGTTAATCTTAATTAATAATTTAAATATCAAATTCTACCAATAATTTAATACTTAATTCTCAAATTCTAATTTAATTCTTAAAATTTAAATCTACATTGATAATCTAAATCATAACAATAATGTAACACTAATTAGAAACTCATTCCTTAATTCAAAATTCAAAATATGCTAATATAAAATCTACGAACTAAATTCAAATTAATTACCTTCAATTATGAAACTAATAAAATTCTACTTAACTAGAACAATCAACTTAATAATAATAAATATATCAAAGTGGGTTGACATATTCACAGGTCCATACGATCTATATCAAATCAAGAATTTGATACTTTATTAGAAATCAAATTAAATTACTTTGACTTAATTGACACATGCATAACTGTCATGCTCATGCATCTGTTTATGTTTTTTCTACATATATCTGTTATGTCATTCATGCTAGTTTATTTCTTGCTTAATCTAGAATGGCTAGATAGGAAAAAGATTAGTTGACACTTATCTAACATAGTATCAGGGTGGGGTGAGATGATAGTACGTTAGGGAAGCTGTTGGATCGAGAGTTGCGAGAGAGGGGGGGTGAATGTCGCAATTCGTTCGGATTTAAAAAGAGTTAGTGCGCAGCGGAAATAAGACACAACAACAATGCTAACACGGTCGTTTTACTTGGTTCGGAGCCTGTGTCGACTCCTACTCCAAGGCCCACGGTCGTTGACCGTTTTCTGCGGGCAATTCTATACGTTCGAGAAAGTTTCTAATCACAAGTATTACAGAATTAGCTTCGTAAACTTAAATGAATATTTCGTTACCGACGTCCGGTGTAGATCGGAGTATTGATGCAGCAGGACGTCGTCAGAGCTCGAGTTGGAAGATTTCTGGAGCGTCTCGTGGAAGCAGAAGAGCGTATGAAAGTCGCAGTTATTGATGCTTCAAGAAGGAGGTCGAGGGCCCATTATATAGGGCCTGGGGGCGCCCTGGTCGACGGGGGCGCCCCCACGTGGCTTCCGATCCGGTGATCGCTTCGGTCAAGGCTGATCTCTTCATCTTCGGGATCAGCTTTGACCGGGGCGCCCCGAGCGCGCGGGGCGCCCGGGTTGACCGGTCAAAGCCTCATCCTTTGGCTTCGCGAGGGCAGCTGATAGTCGGCGTGGCACTGGGGGCGCCCGCGACACGCGGGGCGCCCGATGCGCGCGGGGTGCCCGAAACATCCGGGGCGCCCCCAAATGTGCTGCTGTCGGGGCGTTTACTTGCTCTGCTGACTTTGGATTGACTCTGGGGCACCCGAAACATCCGGGGCGCCCTGCTCAGCTACTGCCTCACTCCTTTGAGGCTCTCTGAGCTGCAGAAACACAGTCCTTTGGTCCTGCATCCAGGGTTAGTCCAAAACAGTAATTAATAAGTTAATTTTTACACAGCCTTGGCTGTCTTGGTTCTGACTTTGGGTCTCCAAAATGGAGCCCTAGGTCGAACCGACGCCTAATGTTCCCTCTAGGGGAACGCGTCCTCACCTACTCCTCTAGGGAGAGTTTACCTGATGCCAACCGGATCCTCCAGTTGGACTTTTGCCCGGCAGTCCTTCGCCAGGTCTTGAGTTGCCAAGCTTCCCTTTGCTTGGTGCCTAGCAGCCCTTCGCTAGGTCTTTTCTTCTGGCAGCCTTTCGCCAGTGCCTAGCATTCCTTCGCTAGGGCTTGTCCATTCTGGCAGTCCTTCGCCAGAGCCTAGCAGCCCTTTGCTAGGGCTTTTCCTGTCTGGCAGTCCTTCGCCAGTGCCTAGCATTCCTTCGCTAGGGTTTTTCCTGTACACTCAAGAAACTTGTTAGACAACGACTAACCCTTAACTTTTGAACCCTTTTGTCAATATCAAAACATAGGTTTGACTTGGGTGCATACTGCACCAACAATCTCCCCCTTTTTGATATATGGCAACCTAGTTCAAAAAGTTAAGGAAAAATGCTGAAATTAAAATCCTAAGTTAGATTCCCTCCCCTGGAAGAAATCTCCCCCTAGGTTTTTCAAAAATAGGTGGTGTGAGTGAAGTATTTAGAAGATTTCATGTTTTGATAATAAGTTAGGAAATCTCTAAAGTTTTTGCTAAGTTTTTGCTAAGTTTTTTGCTAAGTTAGGAAAAATTTCAAACTTAGAAATATTAAGAAAAAATCATTTTAAGCAAAAAACATTAAGTTTCAAAATAGTTCAGAGTTTAGAAATAAAGCTAACTTTGATTTACCAATTTTTCAGTTCAACCTTTTTGAAGAAGATTATGAAAAAATTTTGTTCCCTGTTTCTTTTCCAACTCTCCCCCTTTGACATATATCAAAAAATGTAGAAAAAAATTTTGCAATAGTTAAATAAAGCATTTGCTGTACTGAATCAAAACAAGACCTAGGTCTGGTTAACTCTTTAGGGATCTGTCTAACCCAATTAGCTACTTACTAACTGTTATAAGCAGTAGTTTTGGCTAGGGTTAGTCAAGTTAAGTGAGTTGTTCAAGTTAGATTGTCTAAACTTGACACTTAACTTGATTGCTGTTCAGTTTGTATTTAGTGCCCCAACTACTGCAGATGCACTGACTTAAAGCATCTTGAGTTAAGGCAAAGACCTAAGCATCTCAACCCTTTCTAGGTTATCATTCAAAAAGTACCCTAAGGTGCTTGTGAGATGCTGACTTCTAGATCTATAGGTGCATGCAGTTCTAGGGTTAGAGCCTAGGCTAAGTCCATTTCGAAAAGAGGCCCTAGTTTTGAAGGGGGTATTTTTGAAATAAAACTAAAAAAATTTTAAAAGAAACTTTTTCAAGTTAAAGTAACAAAAAAAATTTTTAAAAGACATTTTAAGATCAATATAAAATCAAAAGTCAAAAACCGAATGATTCTATTCTACTAAGCATAACCCTAACTGCCTTCTTAGTGAGCTAAACTCAGATTCAGGTAGGGGTTTAGTGAATATGTCAGCTAGGTTGGACTTGGAGTCTACATGCTTAAGGACTATTTCACCCCTAGCTACGTGATCTCTTACAAAGTGATGTTTTACTTCTATGTGTTTGGTTCTAGAGTGTTGTATTGGGTTTTTGGTTAAGTTAATTGAGCTAATATTGTCAATATTGACTTGGGTCTGATTGTAGTCTAGTTGAAAGTCCTTAAGAGTATGCATCATCCATAGGAGTTGAGCTACACACTCTCCTAAGGCTACATATTCAGCTTCAGTTGTTGATAAGGCAACACAGTGTTGCTTTCTACTGCACCAACTCACTAAGCTGTTTCCTAAAAGTTGACAGCTTCCACTTGTACTTTTTCTATCTAATTTACAACCAGCATAGTCAGAATCAGAGTATCCTGATAACTTAAAGGATGAAGTCCTAGGGTACCAAATCCCTACATTTTGGGTGCCCTTAATGTATCTTAAAACTCTTTTTAGGGCTGCTAAGTGAGTTTCCTTAGCACATGTTTGGTACCTAGCACACATTCCTACTGAAAAAAGTATATCAGGTCTGCTGGCTGTAAGGTATAGTAGACTTCCTATCATACTTCTGTAAAGCTTTAGGTCTACTGGTTTACCCTCAGGGTCACTATCTATTTTTACATTTGTGGCCATTGGGGTACTTATACTTTTAGAGTTATCCATTTTAAATTTCTTAATTAGTTCTTTAGCATATTTAGATTGATGTACATAATTTCCATCTTTAGTTTGTTTGATTTGTAACCCTAGGAAAAAGTTTAGTTCCCCAACTAAACTCATTTCAAATTCACTTTCCATAATTGTTACAAATTCTTTTAGAAATTTAGAATTAGTTGATCCAAATATTATATCATCTACGTAAACTTGGGCAACAAATATATCCTTTTCTAAAATTTTAACAAACAAGGTTGGGTCAATTTGACCTTGTTTGAATTCTTTAGAGATCAGGTAATTTGATAATCTTTCATACCAGGCCCTGGGTGCTTGTTTTAGTCCATAAAGGGCTTTACTAAGTTTGTAGACATGATCGGGTTTTTCTATATCCTCAAATCCTGGGGGTTGTCCTACATAAACTTCTTCCTTAATAAGCCCATTTAAGAAGGCTGATTTTACATCCATTTGGTATAATTTGAATCCTTTATGGGATGCAAAGGCTAGTAACATCCTAATAGACTCAAGTTTAGCTACAGGGGCGAAGGTTTCATCATAATCCAACCCTTCTACTTGGCTGAATCCCTTAGCTACTAAGCGGGCTTTATTTCGGACTATTTCACCTTGATCGTTTAGCTTATTCCTAAATACCCACTTAGTGTCAATTACGGATTTGCCCTTAGGTTTAGGTACCAACTCCCAGACTTGGTTCCTCTCAAATTGGGCTAACTCTTCTTACATGGCTAAGATCCAGTCAGGATCAGGTAGGGCTTCCTCAATAGTCTTAGGTTCAATCTTTGAAATCATGGCTATTTGACTAAGATTTCTATAGGAAGCTCTAGTTCTGACTCCTAAGGTTGGATCACCTACTATTTGGTCAGTTGGGTGACTGAGTCTGGGTTTCTTGGTTTTTCTTGTACTTGGCTCAGCTTCAGGTCCAGCTGGTCCAATAGGTTCAATTCTGGGTTCATTGGTTGGTTCAACTGATTCAGAAGTTGGTTCAATTGTTAAGTCATTAAAGGGTTCATTTAGGGTTTCAGAGTTATCTTCTTGATCAGTATTTGGTGAAGCTAAGTCAGACTTGTCAGATTTTGGGTTAGTTTCTTCATCAAATATTAAGTTGGTTGTTTCTTCAATTTTCTTAGTTATTTTGTTGTAGACTCTATAAGCTCTACTTGTTGTAGAGTACCCTAAAAAGATACCTGGGTTTGACTTGGATTGGAATTTTCCAAGATAGTCTTTGGTGTTAAGAATATGGACTTTGCATCCAAAGACTCTAAGATAGTGTAGGTTTGGAAGTCTGTGGTAGTAAAGTTCATAGGGAGTTTTATTTAACCTTTTATTAAGCAGAATCCTATTTTGGATATAGCAAGCTGTGCTAATTGCTTCTGCCCAATAGTGGTTGGGTAGGTCAAATTCATTAAGCATAGCCCTAGCAGCTTCCTGTAGGGTTCTATTCTTTCTTTCTACTATGCCATTCTGTTGGGGGGTTCTAGGACACGAAAATTCGTGTTTATATCCATTTATTTTGCAGAATTCTTCGAATCATTGATTCTCGAATTCTCTCCCGTGGTCGGACCTAAGTCTTTTTATTTTGGTATCATTTTGATTTTCAATCAATTTGCTGAAGTTGTTAAATAGGTTCAGTGTTTTATCTTTGGTCTTTAGAAACCTGACCCAGGTGAACCTAGAGTAGTCATCAATTATCACTAAGCAGTATCGGTTTCCACTTAGTGACTTGGCTCCATGTGAATCAAATAGGTCAAGGTGTAGGAGCTCAAGTGTGGTTTGGGTTTGATCAGATTGGATCAATTTGTGACTAGACTTGGTTTGTTTCCCTTGATTACAGGATTCACATATTAGGTTTTTATTATTCTTAATTTTGGGGACACCTTTTATTAAGCCAAGTTGGGTAGTTTTTGAGATAGTTCTTAGATTGGTATGACCCAATCTCCTATGCCAGAGTTTTGATTGTTCTACTTGTGTTAACATGCATTTGGGTATAAGGGGAAGATTTATAATATATACATTGTTTTTCCTAGTGCCTTTAAGCATGATTTCTGAGTCTTCTGCATTTCTAATCAGGCAATTAGAATTGTTGAACGTAACCAAAAAACCAGAGTCACATAACTGACTAATGCTAAGTAAGTTAAAATTAAAGTTTTCTACTAATAGAACTTTCTTAATAATGAAATTGGATTTAAGTTCAATATTACCTGACCCAATTACCTTGAGTGTGGCATTGTTACCAAATGCTACTGAGCCCAGGTTTTTGAACTTGAGTTTGGTGAACTTCAATTTATCTCCAGTCATATGTCTGGAGCATCCGCTATCTAACATCCATTGGTCCAAATCTTTATGTTCCTACACATAAAGACTTTTTGATGATTTGGATCCAATTTAAGTTAGGGATAGCTTAAATTGAGTTTCACTTCCTAGTCTGTCTCACCCCAGTCTAGGATTTTCAATCACGTTAACCTTAAGGTTTTTGTGAGACAGGTTTGAAGGTAAAAATTAATTTTGAAAGGGAATTATCATTTATTTTGAAAAGTTATTCACTTTTGAAAAAAAAAAACAGAAATTTTGAAAACAGATTAAGTGTTTTGCAAAAGGATAATAAGTTTGAGAAGTGGAAGTTTGAAAAACAGATTAGGATCTATAATTATTTGAAATTTGAGTTAGATTCGAATTTGACAAATGTTAACTTGAATTTGAATTTCAGAAATTGGCTTCCAGGTCTTGGCGAGGCACTAGGCCTTCTTTGGCCGAAGCCTTATGGGATCATCCACCCTTTCCTTGACAAAGCCTTTTAGTGAAATTTCATTTTCAAATTAAATTAGGTCATTTTCTGGTCTAACTAGCTTGGGT